>MU184586.1:0-28608 GCA_016904865.1 Pissodes strobi | reverse complement strand
TTATGACTTGATTTATCTTTTACATGTATAAAGGGAGTCTCAAAATATATACATATATAGGGTGTCTCAAAAATGAATGTATCAGGTCTAATGAAATAGTATTTTAAAGAGATGGGTTATCTCAGCCCCAAGTAAAGTTTTATTAAAAAAGGTATGACAACAAAGTCTTCATAAATATAAAGCATATTTTTAATCTTACGGCAATATTTCCTGTATATCTATTGAACCAGAATGACCACAAGCTTCAGTGATAAACATTAGTTAGTTAAATCTCCGGCATATATACGAAGTTGAAGTTAGATTTCCTGTGTATAGCAAGATTATACTTCGGGTTTAGTTTTACTGCTATATGTCCATGTATTTAATTGCTGTCAACCGAAATTGATACAATATTATTCCGTATTTAGGTTACACTAATTGCTAAAGTTTGTGCTCCTAATTTGAAATTTTATTTCAATATCTAGTTTAATCTAACAAAAGTTAAAATACCTGTATATTTTAGTATAATTTTCGATTAAAATGATATTTCAAATATAAAATGTTGATAAAAATGCAAATCGGAACAGAAAATATATTTTTGTATCCGCCACACAAAGGAGATCCACATAATTTGAATAAATTAATTTTAATTTTAGTGCGATCCAGGAACGGCTATTGATCGATTATTCCATGCTATTTACTCCAACAGCACCATTCTAATGCTGCTAGGATCGGGTTGTTCAAATGTGAGTGAAGCATTGGCACACATAGTACCCTACTGGAATATAATACAAGTAAGATTTCAATTTTATAAATTTTATGAAGTTGTAGAATTGGTTCGAGTTAAAATAATGGATTGGACCTCGTGT
This sequence comes from Pissodes strobi, assembly GCA_016904865.1. NCBI lineage: Eukaryota > Metazoa > Arthropoda > Insecta > Coleoptera > Curculionidae > Pissodes > Pissodes strobi. The sequence continues at coordinate 27,760 of MU184586.1, read as the reverse complement.
TGGGGAAACACCCCAACATGTATATTAACTTATCGATTTTCACTGTGTGTTCGTATCATGATTGAGCCAAAATTAAAACTCATATAAATTTATTTCACCCCAGGTAAATAGTAAATTTGTGCATTTAAAGCATTGTATTTCAGTTACTTCTTACTCCCAACCAGGATTGTCAGTATAATAGATTCCGTTATACGCAACAATCGCTGGAAAGCAAGTTGTCACTCCGTCAAGGAAATCGCTCTCAATATAATATATCTTTGTCTCCGTCAGTGTTGTGTAAGCAACAGTATGTGAAATAAAGAAAGAACATGTTTCTACCCTCTCAAAGGTATCCGTCTTCGCGCAATATCCCGCTCTATTCGCCCTGTCGCGCAGCGCCGGTAAGAAAAATAGATTTTGATTTTAGTGTCTTACAAACACTCACCCGTGAAGGAACGGTCCAGTCACCGCTCTGCTCGAATTTGGCGCCAAGAACATCTGCCCAGTCGTAGCTCTGTCTGACGCTAAGATATTTAGTAGTTTTCTCTTTTGTTTGCATAGATATTTACAAAATAGCTGCTGTACTCTGTATTTCCTATTTTCAATACTGAATTAAGGACTCTTTGGGCGTTTTAACGCATTTTCTCGAGACAATACAACTCACAGCGTCTCTCCTGTTGAAGATAGAAGAAGGTAAAATGGCGGTTGGAAATTTGAAGTAGACAAATCTATTTCTGTACTCAAGGATCGAATCAAATGTTCGAAGTCTTATATCTCTGGTGAAGTTAAGTTGAGAAGAAAGGTATTTTGTGTGAATGAAAAGCAGTTAGTTGAAATAAATTTGATTAAATTAAGTAAAGAAAGAAGTTTTTGTTAAATTAAATAATCAGGTTTTGTTAGACATTTAATAATAGTTAACCATATGTATGTACAGGGTGTCCCAAATTCGAGGCGTATCATTGGAATCTAGTATAACTATAAGAGATACCAAGTCGGTTAAATTAGGGCAAAGTTGCGCAATTTGATGCCAATCAAAATGCCGCCTTGGAAGCTTGAAAATTCCGAATAGTCTCGTAGGTATTCGAAAAAAACCAAATATCCGCGATTTCGTTTTTATTTTTTTCTGTCTCTATTTCAAGAGATATGACAAAATAAATTCCACATTCTCATTGTTAGTTTTTCTGCTTTACAAGATGGCGCTACTAGATTTTTAATCCGACGTTTCGTTTCTTCGCAACCATCATCAACTTTGTTTTTTTAAAAGGGCAAAAAATTCCATTTTATGCTTAAATTAACTTTAATTTTAATTCTGAATTCAATGACATAACGTACTGACATTTATCCGACGTTTCGAGGTGAAAATCCATCATCAGTGCTAGTTGCTGATGATGGCGATGGAACGAAGCGTCCGATCAAAAGCCTGATGACGTCATCTTGAAGAGGAGGAAAAATGGCTATGAAAATGTCGAATTTATTTTGGTCTACTTTTTTAAGTAAAATCAGAGAAAAATAACTTGTTAAAATTTGTGTTCTGGCAAGTAAATGTCAGAACTCAGAATTTGAAATTTGATTTTCTAATGAATTTATTTATAAAAAAGTAGAAAAATATATTTGTTGTTTCAGTGAAAGCTTGGAGAATATATTTTCATTAAAAACTAAACAATTTAGGAACTACAAAAATTTTACAAATTTAAATTTAAAAAAAGAATGAATTCAAATACATTACTAAATATTTAACAAACACATGAAAGTAGCAAAAGTATAAACATTACAATAAGTGTTCAAATTGAAAACCGTTTGCTTCAATACATTTTTGAGTTAATCGATGAATTTTGTAAATTGCGCGTTGAAAGGTTTTTGCTCGTATAGCTCTTAATTCTCTCACTAAATTATAACGCAGTTCTTCGATATTTTCTGGCAAATTCCGATATACTCGATTTTGCAAAAAAAACCCAGAGACATTAATCTAATGAGTTTAAGTTCGGACAAGAAGCCCGGGCTTCTTGCTGACCAGCGTACAATCCCTTGATTCCCAATCCATTTACCAGGAAATAAAAAATTGAGAATCTCTGTCACTCCTCTTCCATTATGGGGAGGAGCACCATCTTGTTGCCACCATAGATTTCTTAATACTTCTAATTGTTCGTTCGATAAGGCATCCATTATTTCTTGCTCTATCAAAACTATATATTTTTGAGATGTAAGGTGAATGAAATGAAAAAATGGCCCAATGATTTTGTTACGCCACAGTCCCACCCATACACTAAACGATTCGCTTCCTTGAGGTCTCACTTTTTGATTTTGTCTCGGATTATTCACATACCAATAATGTTCATTGTGTCGGTATTAATATTCCCGAAGTGGAAAAAGTGCACTCGCCCGTCCAAATTATTTTATTCAAAATATCACCATCTTCTTCTAATTTATTTTGTATCCAATGACAAAATTCTAGACGCCTTTTAGAATCACCAGGTCTTAAAGTTTGACTCACGTGAATTTTAAATGGTTTGTACCCATGCGATCTAAGAATTCGCCAAATTCTCATGCGTGGTATTTCCAAATCATCCTCATTTGCCCTATGAGATGATCCAGGTGCATTTTGTACCTATAATATATAAATTAGCAAATAATTGGTTACCTTTTAGTACGCTATATTAAGTTACAGTAGGTATCTAAAATACGCGCTTCTTTTTCCTGATCTATTCGCCTGCCGTATATCTTTCTTGGTTTTTCAAAACCTCCATGCTCTGCTAAATTCTCTTTCAGTCTTGCAGAATAGGAAAAATGTGGCTGTTGCCTTTCAGCGTATTCCTGCAGGTATCGTTTACTTCAAATTTGGGCATTTCTAAGACAAAAGTAGTATATGCGGATCATATCACATTTTTCTAAACACGAAAAAGACATATTTATTGATAACAAAAATTTAGAATAATCTAGACTCAAATAAGAAAAGAAAAACGTCAAAATACTCATGCCATTTTGAAACAAAAGAAAATTCCATGACACCAAGCATATATTACTAGAACAACAATAGAACAACTTAGAAAAAAGAAGCGTCATCAGATTTTTGATTCAATGTTTCGTTCCATCGCCATCATCAGCAACCAGCACTGATGATAGATCTTCGGCTCGAAACGTCGGATATACGTCAAATGTGTTATGTCATTAAATTTAGAATTAAAATAAGAGTTGACTAAGCTATAGAAATAAAATTTTTCGACTATTAAAAAAACATAGCTGATGATGGCTGCGAAGAGACGAAACGTCGGATTAAAAATCTAACAATGCCATCTTTTAGAGAGGAAAAAGTAACAATGAAAATGTGGAATTTATATTGTCATATCACTTCAAATAGAGTCAGAAAAAATAAAAACGATATCGAGGATATTCGTTGAATCCCTTCCAGTATTCGTAATTTTCAAAATTTCGAGGCGGCATTTTGATTGGCATCAAATTGCGCAACTTTGCCCTATAATTTAACCGACTTCGTATCTCTTATAGTTTCCAAGATCCCAATGATACGCCTCGAATTTGGGACACCCTGTACAGTATTTAGTTTTATGTATGAAAGTATGAATGCTTGAAAGTAGTTAGAAATAATTATATATATTAATCATATTTAATGCAAATTAATTCTTGCATTATTAAAGTACGTAATACCTAAAATACATGTTTCATTTCTCACCCTATGAATAAAACCCCCACCACCCTAGTTTGATACAGTCCACTAGTTAAAGTGGTTAATTATAAAGTTAGTTACCACCCCCTCGTTTATGGTGATAAATGATTTAAAGAATTAATTGTTTATACCGACCACCTCGTATTTATATTATATTTACATATTTCTTCCGACTGAAACTTGCTATATATATAGAAGTAATCCAAAATCGAACATTTATTACTTCCGGCAGAAGTCAGCGAGTGTCCAAATTATTTGGCTCCATGTCGAACCATTTGAAGTCTAAAGCTCCTCAAAATACGTAAAATGAATTTCTGAACTTAAATATTTAAATAGCAATTGAATGTAAGCGCTTCAATTTTTTTAAATGAATTATTTAGCATGCTTATGACCGTTCCAGAACTATTGACTTCCTGAATTTCATCTCTTCACATTTTGAGTGGCGACAGTTATTTTCCTGTCGCCATGAGACACGATAGAGAGATTTATTAAATGTGCCGACTCATATTCATTTCCAGTTTTATTAAAAGTGACCGGAAGTAATAAATTAGCTCCTTTTCAAATTAAGTATGCCCTAGAAGGAAATTCGATTTTAAATATTAAAAAATTTGAAGAGGAGTGATATTGCTTTCGAATTGTTTACCAGTTTCATAATAAGAAACCCATATAATAATGAAAAATAAACGTTTATAAGTGATGTTACATAATGCTACTGGGGACACGAACAAGGGCTCTTGTGAAAATTAAATTTATTATAATATCTAAAAAATTAAATTTTCCCAGCATATTTGTTTTAGTGGAATGCCGCTTAAGGATAGCTGCGCATTTTTAAAGCTCCTGCTCTTGTGATGATTCTTATAACTTTAATATATTTCATCAAGACAATATTTTTCCTAGTGAAGTAGAATTGTTGTAGATAGTTTCTTCAGTACAAACGGAATAAGTAAAAATCTGCTTTATGCAGTTGCAGTTGTCGATAATTTAACTTATTATTTCAAAAAAAAAAATAGATATGCTGACACATTATTATCCGCCAATAAAGGCCTTGTTAGTTTTAAGTGCATAACCCCAGTACGATGTATGATAGCCGTCACCACATAAAATTTGTGGTGGCGAGGGTAGATAGAAGCTGCCTCCAAACTGAAATTGTATCGTCCTTTTAGTGTCTAGCAACAGATAGCTCACTGCAGAAGCTGAATGTGGCTGGATTTAACACCCAAGCTTATGCTGATGATCTGGTCATCTTTATTGACGATCGGGACATTGGTCGTACAGGAAGACCCATGCAATGGGCACTCCACCTTCGGCAAGACTTTGAGCTATAAAGAGTCAACTGAGCAACTGGACTCTAGGTTGTCCTGGAGGGAGCAGGTTAGTTAGTAGCCGAAGGCGAATATGGACTTGCAAAGAGCCTTTGAAAGTACGTGAGGTCAGCCGAGGATCCTCCATTGTATTTATACGACTGTAGTTCGCCACATTATCACCTACAGAGACATCGTATGTATGACGGATTAGTACGCAAAAGGCCATATGACAGAGTCCAGAGACTGGCTTATATGGGAATTACAGGTGCTATGAGGACGTCACTCATCAGGATCCTTGAGACTGATTGGTTTGCCCCCTCTCGTTCTATTCCTAGAGTATGAGGTCTTGAAGTCTGCATATAGATTGAAAGGTATCGGTCATCTAAGGGACAATAATAAGAATATCTGCCATCGTGTTAAAGAACTGCGCCAACAAACTAACACCCGTTTTTCCAGGCTTTTATCTCTGTCTTACGGTAAAGAGATTTATCCATCTTCTTGGAAAGTCGCTCGAGTGCAACCTGTTCCAAAAAGAGGCAAGAAAACAGCGCACTCAAACTGTCGCCCAATTGCCTTGCTTCCAATAATCTCCAAAGTCATGGAACGTGTAGTCAATCAGCAACTACTCAAGTACCTCGAGAACAACAGAATAATCAGCGATAATCAATACGGTTTTTGCAAAGAGAGATGGACAGGAGATATATTGGCCTATGTCACTCATATATGGAGGAGGGCAATCAAGAACTACGGAGAGTCTCAAGCGATTGCGTTGGATATGTCGAAGGCATTCGACAGAATTTGGCTCAACAAACTGCCGTCCTTCGGACTGCCAGCCCCTCTCTGCGGCTGGCTTGCCAGTTTCCTCAAGAACTGATCTTTGCACGTTGCAGCTGATGGACACATCTCAGACACATTTACCATTAACGCGGGCGTGCCTCAGGGCGCAATACTTTCACCAACTCTGTTCCTCATCTATATTAATGACCTGCTCACCGAAACGAATAATCCTGTTTACAGTTTTGCAGATGACAGTACCCTTGCCTTCCAATTTAGATCAGAAAAACCTTTACCAGCGACTGAGACTCATCACCGCAGACAGGAGCAGATTACAGCAATTACTCAAGACCTGGAGAAAGTTCAAACTTGGGGCGACAGAAATTTGGTCCAGTTCAATGCTCCAAAGACCCAAGCAGCCACGTTTACCAAGAGGGCCAATACGGCGGGCCCTGACATCATTATGGCAGAATCGACCATTCCTTCATTCTGGTCAATCGGACTGCTGGGTATCTCGGTCAACAGCAATATGTCCTGGCATGACCACGTTGCTAACATCGCAAAATCAGCCTCCCAGAAGCTTGGTGCGCTATTTCGCAACAAAAAACTGTATAAACCGCAGCGTTGCTCTTGCTCTATAAAGCGCAAATAAGACCGTGCTTAGAATATTGCTCCCACATCTGGGGTGTCGCACCAAAGCACACCCTAAAGCTGCTGGATTCCATTCAGAAGAGAGCTGTGCGTCTTGTCAACGACCCGGAGTTGACCCGGAATGTGGATAGTCTGGAACACCGCAGACCTGTGGCCGACATGTCCCTGTCTTACAGATACTTGCACGGCAGATTTGACCCGCCTTCTCCCGCCCCTCAGTCACGACAGATGGCAAGAGCGCACCAGTTCGTCGTACAACTGGAAACACCTAGAACATAGCTTCACAAGAACGCCTTTGTCTGGCGCACTGCATCACTGTGGAACTCACTCCCAGGACATTTGTTTTTCCCTAATTACAACCTACAACTATTCAAGAACGGTGTGAATCAACATCTTCGCACACACACCGCTCGTCGAGCGCCACAGGATCTCCCTTTAGTGTGTGCCATTACCATAAAAACCCGCGGAGACACATCAAAATCTGGTGAAGGGCGGAAATTTCCAGAATTCTTATTGCTCACCTTCAGATCAAGCAGATCCCCCGATTTCACATACCTGAAAGGGACGCATGATTGGGCAAACTTCCAGTTAATAGGATAGGAGGAGTTAGAATGGCTCCATAGCAGATGATATTATTGGGTCGATTGTGCATTGGGAAACCATTGAATTCAGTCTTGCTTTCGCCCTTGGGACTTATGCAACCATGTTCCAGACCGAGATGTATACGATCCTCTAATGCAGGAAGGACATCTACGTCTACTTGGATAGCAGAACTGCTCTATTGGCTCTTCACTCTGATAGGATGTCGGACTACACCATTGGCTTGAACAGGTATTTGCACCTGCTGCGGATTATAGAAGATCCAGAAGGTAGGCCGATAGAGGATGAGAAATTGTCCACTCATGTTCTTGTTTATTGTCCGACGCTGAGAGATGTGCACTTTGGGAGTTACGCACTGAACTCGGAGGATACAAAAAAGACCGAGCCAAAGAGGCTGTGTGCCTTCTCTAGGAAGGCTGGTCTTCCGGGCTGAATTAGCAAGTGAATTAGCGCATAGTGGGACCAGACTGGTAGCCTATTTGCAAGGGATCTTCCGCTCGCGTTTTCAAATTTATTCATTCAGAGATGAGCCAAGATATAAAATGACCAAGCGTACTTCTCAGCTTAAATATAGCAAAATATAAGCATACCCATCGTCGTGCTCAGGATATTATTAACGTTTGTTTCAAAAACAACTTCTTGGTCCACATCCATAACAATAGTCATTAGTTTGTAATTATTCAAATGATTTATTGACTATCCTAAAACACATGCTTTCACACATCTCTCTAGTGTTCTACACTCTTCTTGGTGGTTAAACCATACTGTTCCAGATCTCATCAACCAGAATGAAACACTGTGGAGGTTTGACGAAAATAGGGCGGGTCGGAAATTCGATCTTGTATTCTAATTTGTACATAATATCTGGATAGTACGATCCCTCGAAATACAACATATTGCAGTTTCTGCATCACAAAGGCCAGATCAGGCATACCAGTGGTTCTTGTAAAGTCGAAAAATAGTCCAGTCACATTTTTTTTTAGGTCAAGTTATCCATGAATGTGTTGCATAAGCTGGTAGGTAACTCTCTGTTGTTTTTCTGAATTTAAGTATAAGAGAGCGATAGTGCTACGAACGCTCAGTTCGATTCGCCTATACATATTCTCCAACATTATTGCACAAATGAATCTCAAAGGAAATAATTCACTAGGACTGATAAATGTATTATCCGCTCTTTGTTTACTTTACCCTTTATTATCAAGGATGAGAAAATTAACTGTCTCCCAAACGTTTCCGATATTTCCGCTCGACGTTTTTTGAATGAACAGAATTCAGTCATACATAGAAATTATTTAAAGCGAACAGCATTCCAAATTACCATAGTATATGTTAAATAAAAAACTTAAGCAACAAAAGAATATCATGGTGTTGGCGGTGATGTTGTGGTAATTTACTAAAGAGTACCTATAGCTATAACAGAATTCTGAGGTATATTTTATCCAATAATAATCCAGGTCTGAGCTAATTAAATGCTCTAATGGGGGCGTTCTAATTAAGGTTATATATGCAGAGTACCTATCTGTATCTCTTTAGCTTTCATTACTGCAAATTAAATTTTTCTAATAAGCTTGATCTGTAACACTGGCTATGCCACATAATTTTCAATAGCGCTGAATGAACGTAACATTTTTTAAGGGTATCGAAACTTTGTTCACAATAGCATTTTTTTTTTAGGTTTTGCATGGATACTATTGGTTCGAAAAAGTGCAGTTACTTGAATGACATTCATATCATCTAAAACTCAATTAAAACCACATACTTTATGAAAAGTATCTGTACCCTTAGGTTATCTGTATATTAATGTTGATTAATTTAAAGTTAAACTCTTCCTGAGAAAGTTATGAAATCATTGACAAGAAGATACATATTTATTTCTTAAATGAACTCAAATACTTTTAGCTAAGGTTAATGAAGGTAGGGAAACTGAAGCATTTGCCATCAGCTGCGAGCTTACTCAACTTGTAGACGACCAGCTCGGATCTCAGAGAGGGGCGAATTTGCTGCCCTCCTGGATCTTTCTTTAACCACAAATCCTGATCAGTACACAACCACAGTGTGACACAACCACAGTTGGTCCGCCATTAGGTACAACCATTATATTACAACGGTTTGCAAATAGCCACTCCTACAATTGCCTCGTAAAATCTTGTAACAAAATGTATTGGGCGCCAATTTGTGATGAAAAGCTATTTAATTATTTTAATTAATTAGTTGAGCGCCACTTTGTTATGGTTATCTAGTTCAGTCACCAATTTGTAAGGATAGAGCAAAAGCTAATTTACCAAAAAAAAAAAAAAATTTGAGGGTGTGAGTTAGGTTACTCCCTCTGTCGGTTAAATTTATAAAGGCACCACTTGCGGTAAATCAATGAAATCAAAAACAAATTATATATTAACTATATGAATAAATTACAACTTATGGTACCATGTGCACTGCAGTTATCAATATAATTGAGATCATATAATTAAACAAACAAATACAATTGATCGCTGAAAATATAGCCTACAAACATTACCTGAAATACGGTTTATAAATAAGCTTGTTATGTGATAAAAATTAAATTAAATTTAGTATTAAAGATTAACAAATTTTGAATAAATAAAAAAATATATACTGGTCTTTACAATTTTTGTTTTCTCTAATTCGTACCTATCCAGTCCAACTATCCTATAACCATGCAACCGTATTGGGACCTTTACTGCTTCTGCCTATTGCTGAGTTAACAATCTCAAGGACGTCTTAGGACTTATAAGATTCTCCCAGTATCGCCTCCCTCAACCGGTACGGCACAATGACGTGGACAATGGTAGTTTTCCAGCAGCATGAAAAAAATAATAATAATCTTTAGACTAGTGTAAATCGCCAGTAAATTATATAGAGAAATATCCTGTGGATCTCAGTTGGACAATTACGATTGGAGGAAGTGATCAACAATTTGAAAATTTACTGATTACAGCAGGTATAATCGAAAACTTAAATTACGAAATTAAATTAAGCAAAAATTATCAATAGCTACTGTTACTCAAGATATTCCTCTTCCTTACTTTGAGGCATGAAATTCAAAAAATTATGCAACTTGTTTTAAAACAGTGGCTCTCGGCAAATTTAAACAAAAGATAATTTAATTTTTATGATAAATATTAAAATCGAGGTATAACCTCTCTGTAAATGAGTCTTAACTCAAATAAGTATTTTTTATTACTTTTCTTTAATATGGTCCTTGGCACATAAACGATAATTGAAAAACTAGAAAAATCGAGGTACAACCTCTCTTTACATCGAGTCGTATGATTTCAAATACGTAATTTCTATACTTAAGCTATATTTATGGCCCTTGGCACATAAACGATAATTGAACGCAAATTACGTCTCAAGTAATTAAAGACAAAAACGAGATAATCTCTAACTCGCCTTGAGAGATAAATTAAGATAAAAGGTAAAGAGAAAAAACAAATAAATTCACATATGTGAGTCAACTCCTCATAAATGTAAATCGATGTCGATACATCATAGTTGAAACGTGACCGGTAAGTGCTAATGATTGGTGTTACAAAATCAACTGAAATATTAATGAAATAAGCCTGAAAAAAACTATGATCAACAATACAACGAAGGAAAATCCAGAGAAATTCTACTCAAATTCAATTAACTACCCTTTACAGGAACATATAAAATTCGCTCCGAGAATTTCCCAAGTAATACTGTTCAATTTAAATGAAAATATGTAAAATCATATGTATGACCACTAAAAGATGAAATAATTACGTTCTCTATATATTTGGATTAAACCATTATCAAATTACACGAATTTGACCAATAAGATACGCGATTATCCACAAAAAAAAACGATATTCAAACCTAAAGGTCACCATAAAAAATTAAGATTATTGAAATCGCAAATCACTCGAAAGTGCAATACAAAAGTGTTAAATTCTTACTTAAGCAAAATATGGTTAACTGAATCAGAAACGATTATCAATTCTCTATTTAAAATATGGAAAGACTATTGAAAAGCATGCAGGATGAATAGAATATTTTACCTATTCTCCTTAAATAGTTAATTGTGTGAAATATATCCATTCACAGATAGGTGTCACTGCCGATCAATATACTGTACATTGAAAACCATTGACAAATAGATATACTTTAGTGGAGCGGAATAGATTGATATATGATAACTTATATTCCGTTACAATCTGGCATTACAATTGTCCAAACTGGAAGGATATAAGAGAGTCCTACCTAGATTTTCCTTGGTTGGAAGTCTACTTTGGCACTGACGACCCGTCAGTCTGTTGCGAAGAGATTGCGCAAGTAATCGCCTCAGGAATGGAAGCACACATCCCAAATTCCATCAAGTCACGGCCCAAAGGTAAGCCTCGGTTCGACAGCAGCCTACAAGTACTGGCAACAAAATAAGACCTCTGAAAGTCGCAAATATTTTGCCGAAGCGAGGAACGAATGCAAACGTTTGATTGACGAAACTAAGGGCAAACACAATCAAAAGACCAGGAATAAACTTTTGCAATAGCCCAGTAATAACTTTACAAAAACGTCTCTTCCACATTTGACAGACGAACGCGGTGTGACGGCGACTACAGCTAAGAAAATAGCAAACATGCCAAAATGTTTTCATCGCACTCTACCTTAAACGCCCCCCAAGGCAAGGCTCACCTCACCATATCCAACATCAACAGTACCATGGCAGAAGTTAAGTTTCACCACCGTGATCTTCGTAAAATCCTCAAAGAACTAGATACGCAAAAGGCTTCAGAATCGGATGGAATACCTGTTATCGTGTTAAAGAACTGTGCCAACGTATTCTCATTTTTCCAGATTTTTTATCTGTCTTACCGAAAGGAAATTTACACATCTTCTTGGAAAGTCGCTCGAGTGCAACCTGTACCAAAAAAGGCAAGAAAACCACGCAATCAAGCTATTGTCTAACTGCCTTGCTTCCAATAATCTACAAAATCATGGAACGTGTAATCAATCAGCAACTACTTAAGTACCTCGAGACTAACAGAATAATTAGCGATAACTAATACGGCTTTCGCAAACAGAGATCGACGACAGGAGATATTATATTGGTCTATGTCACTCATATTATATTATTATGGAGTAGGGAAACTGAGAACTACGGAGAATCCCAAGCGATTGCGTTCGATATTTCGAAGGCATTCGACAGAGCTTGGTATGACGGATTGCTTAACAAACTGCCGTCCTTCGGACTGCCAGCATCACTCTGCAGCTGGCTTGCCAGTTTTCTTAAGAACCGATCTCTGCACGTTGTAATTGATAGACACATCTCAGACATTTTCACCATAAATGCGGGAGTGCCTCAGGGCGCAATACTTACACCAGCTCTACTCATCTATATTAATGACCTGCTAACCGAAACCAATAGTCCTGCTTAGAGTTTTGCAGATGACGGTCTCCTTGTCCCTCAATTTAGATCAGAAAAACCTTTTCCAGCGACTGAAACTTATCAGTGCGGGCAGGAGCAAATTACAACCATTAACTAATATCTGGAGAAAATTCGATCTTGGGGAGACGGGAATTTGGTCCAATTTAATGCTGCAAATAACCAAGCAGCCACGTTTACCAAGAAAGCCAATACAGAGTGCCCTGACATCATTATGGCAGGATCGACCATTCCTCCATCTTCGTCAATTGGATTAGTGGGTGTCTCGGTCAACACCAATATGTCCTGGCATGACCCAAAATTATCATCGCAGAAGCTTGGTGCGCTATTTCGCAACAAAAAACTATATGCGCTGCAGCAGCTACTCTTGCTCTACATAGACCGTGCTCTCTGTATAAGCAGGCATGTTAATTACAGCCTCTTCTACCAAGATCAGTAAAAAACCGAAATGGATTGAAATTCAATTTTGAATGATCTTTAAGCAAGCTTTTACTACGTCGCTCATTAATGATGTTATTCTATAGTCAGTGTGTATTATAAAGGTACTTTTTTTAGTAATGGGACGATGTCGTCTTGAGCCAATCCGTAGAAATATGCATACCGTTCTAAATAAGATTAAGTAGGCTGAAGTAGACATGAATTGGATGACTTTCAGAAGCTTTAGCATTTTGACAGGCACTTCGTCCGGGCCAACTGCCTTTCTATTTTGTGAATTTTTTATAGCATGTCCCATCTCATCTCTGATGAATAAAGGCCCTTCAAACACTATCGACTTCTGGTTGTCCGGCTTCCTTCGCTGTTTGGTGCAAATTCAAGGTGTCTTATTTTCCTTGTAGTTACTATATTCCTCTACATTTATTTTCCAGCTAGATCGTTTGTGCTTCTTTAAATTTTCTGCGTGTTTCTTCTTCTCATTTCTTCTCTGATCAATTAATTGCAACAGTTCTTCCTTTTCTCTTATTTTGGCTTTTAGTCTTTTCTAAGCTACTGTCAGCACAGAGTCAGTAATGTAATTTTACATTTCTTCGACTGTTTTTAATTGTTATGCTTCGAATCTAGTTATTGTTCAATTTCATTCGTTTTCCTGTCATTTTCCATTTTGTCAAGGTTCATTACTGTTCCTCTTTGAATGATCCTGGCTGAGTGCATAACTGACGGTAAATAAAAGGATGAAATTTATTCTTTATTCCCTCCTAAATATTTTATTATTTGTAATCATTATTAAAGTTCAGCGAATACAACCAAGTTCATTCAAAATTGCCCGGTGCCGGTGCTGTATTTCGCGAATTTTTGAAAGGCCCCGTTGATCACTAAATTATTAACTCCAGATGTTTTTTGAACTTCACTTATGGAGATTATTTCTTTTTTGTAAATTATGGCCTTTTCCTATATCAGTTTTACTTTTCCCAAACCAGTGCCAAGCCGTTCGTGTAAAACCATTGAAAACTTTATGCTTGGTTGATCTCTGCTTTCCTATTATGAGTTGTCTGACATGGAACAGCAAGGATGAACAACCACTACATTTTTAATGACTTTTACACAATCAGTTTGGTATTGGTATGCGAAGAATGAATGGTCGGCGATGACTGGTCCTCACAAGACGCTCAATTCTCACTTATGGCTCCACGTGACACACCCCGTGCAACTGCATCAACCTGCAGGCTAAACTAAGTTGAGGATAGCCAGATATGGCAAAGTAATTAAACAATCTTTGTATATCATGCAAATTTTAATCCAAAGGGACTTCCATAAAGAGCGTAACAGAGCGCGTCGACACATTCGATGTGTCATCCAAAGCGTGGGTCTTGGTACCATGCTTTTGTTTTTAATTTGATCTATTTTAATCTAAATTATGTGAACCATTTCTCAAAATGTGACGTACAAGGTAGATATTTAATTGTGACCATTGTCGATTTTTGTTGTGTGTTTGATCCATGGATATGTCCTTTGTCTACTGACAAGTAACACTGATGATGGCTACGGCCGAAAGCGCTCTGTTACGTTCTTTATAGAAGTCCCTTTGGATTAAAATTTGCATGATATACAAAGATTGTTTCATTACTATGTTTCGTACATGCACACAGCCTTTACCCTTCATTTAAGATATGGCAAATACCGACAGCGTCTGATCCAGAGTGGGCGGCTGTCAACAGCGTCTGTACCCAATAGCGACTGAAACTGAACTCGCCAGCCCGGCTGGCAAGCGTGGCGTTTAAATGCCAAAACTCTTCCAAATGGATCATGTCAAATTTTACAACATTATTACCTCAGGCAAGTAGAGCTGCTAGCTCAGAATCTTGCACTAATATTTGCCTTATGCCTCATGGATCCTGGGGGAGGTAAAAACTCGGCGATCTCAATCATCATCATCATACATTTATTCATCTATTAGACTTTATACAGCTGCATGACCTAATATAAACACGTCTTACAGTACTAGTTAAACTAGGGCTTGTTGTTTTGCCTGGTGTTGTTTAATCAACACCGTGGGGGAGGCAAAAACTCGGCGAGAAAGCTCACGCAACAAACATAACCTATAGTTAAAGCAAAAACTTATCGCTGCTAGTTATACTATCCGAACGCTAAGGCTCCAAGCACATATGAAAAGACTAGAAAGAGAATTACAAGAATGATATAAACTGGGACATTCTAGGTCTAAGTAAGGCAAGACTAAAGGAAGAAATAACTACCTCCCTTAAATCTGGACGCTTGTTCTATCAGAACAACTCGGAAACAAACTATCAACTAGGGAAAGTTACTTCGATGATAAACAGATGTTTAAAAAACCAAATCACGAAAATGGGATCCATTCCACCTCCAGTTATATATATCATTTGAAAATTAACAACAGGTATAATTTACAGATAATTCAGGTGTATGCCCCAACCAGTACCTACGATGTTGAAGACGTTGAGCCGTTGTATGAAGACATGACTACTGCAAAAAACAACGAGAAGGACAAATTCGTTATAATTATGGGAGATTTCAACGCTAAATTTGGTGTAAACCCAAATGAGGATACCCCAAATATGGGTAAATTCGGTTTTGGTCAGAGAAACGACAGAGGAGGAATACTAGCAAACTACTGTCTATAGAGAAAAGGGGCTTGGATTAGAGGCGGTACAGTTAAAAATTAAATTGACCACATATTGACAAACAGAAAGGATTTATGCCAAAATATCAAAGATTTGAACCGATTGGACATTGGCAGCGACCACCGTATAGTCTGAGCCACCATAAAAATAAATATATGATCCGAAAGGAAGAAATTAATACAGCAACAAAAATAATCAACCGTTGAGGCTCTAAGTCGTAACAAAGCTATTTTTCAACGTATTTTAGATTCTAAACTGGGTGAACCATCAACACCCACATCAGCGAAATAGATGAACACTGCACTAATATCTCCAACAGTATTCAAATCGCAACAAGAAGTATATGCTTTAAGCAAAAGGAAAACCGAGCAAAATCAGTCTACACACAAAGAGCCTAATAAAATCAAAAAGAGAAGGCTACAAGACTCTTAACAAAGAAATAAATAGGAACATCCGTAAAGATTTAAGAGACCATAATACAAAGCTTATTAAGAATACAATTGAAATTAATAAAAGTATGTATGTAAATGGAAGGACAAAAATGACTCGAATAAAAAAACAAAGTCGTAACGAAATGGCAACGGGTGTTTAAGACTACTACGAAAACCCGTACAGATTTAAAGTTCAGGGCCGTCAATATCGGAGCAAAATAATTCAAAATGTAGGTTTCGAAGATGTCCCTGAAATAAATATCGTAGAACAGGAGACAGCACTACATCAAATTAAAAACAGAAAAAGCCCGGGTGAGGACCAAATCACGAGCGAAATTATTAAAATGGGAGGTGAGAAGTTGGTAGAGAACGTAAGGAGATTGCTAAAAATGTAAAAGAAGGAACAATTCCAACCGCGTGGAAAAATGCAGAAGTCATCCTATTGTACAAGAAGAGAAACAGAAACAGCATAGATAATTATAGACCTATCAGCTTGTTATCACATTTATACAAACTGCTAGCCAGAATAATAATGAACTGGTTGACCAACAAGTTGGATCCGTACCATCCAGTCGAACAGGTAGGATTTCGCAAGGGGTTTAGCACAATGGACTACCTACAGACACTCCGCACTCTCATTAGAAAAGCTACAGAGTACAACATACCACTCCGTTTGGCTTTTGTGGATTACCGGTAGGCTTTTAACTCTGTTGAAACTTAAGCAATCCTGTAATCCTTAGACAGCGCGAGGATCGACTACAGATACTCACGCCTTATTAAAGACATATCTATAATAACGCCTCCTTTCATGTAAAAATGGATGATGATTTAAAAACCGACAGAATTTCGATCAAGAGAGGAGTAAGAGAAGGGGAGACCATCTGATTCTCGCCAAAGCTGTTTACCTTTGCTTTGGAGTGGACGATATCTTCAAAAAACTTGACTGGCATGAAAACGGAATTAATATCGACAGAGTACGTCCAAGCCACTTACGATATTGTGATCATTGCCAACACAGGAGAAGAGCTTAAAAACATGCTTGATGAACTTCATTAAATATCACTGGGAATTAGACTTGAAATGAACTTAACCAAAACAAAGCTTATAAGTACAGAAGACATTTAGGTAACTGTTAACGACCAACCATTAAAAGCTGTTTCTAAATATATTTACTTGGACCTCAAAATTCTGCTTGGAAAAGAAAACTAAGTTTCCGAAATCTCAAGAAGAATAGGCCTCTCCTGGACGGCTTTCGGAAAACTGGGATTTATCCTTAAATCTTGTTTGTTCCCTATAAACCTAAAAAGAAAAGTGTTTGAGTCCTGCGTGATGCCGGTGCTCACATACGGACTTGAGACAATGTCAATTACTCGCAAATCTGCCAATAAACTGCATGCCACCCATCGAGCAATGGAATGGGCTATGCTTGGAATCACTCTAACTGATAAAATCCGCAACGAGGAAATTGGCAGAAGAACTGAAGTGACAGATGTACTGAGGCTTGTGGCAGAATTGAAATGGAGATGGGCTGGCCATATAGAAAGGCAGAACGACCACATATGGACACATATGGACTTAACTTGGCGCCCGAGATGAACAAAACGGAGCATTGGTAGACCCCACAGGCGATGGCGTGATGATATTCAATATTTTGCAGGAAGGAACTGGATTCAGACTGCTAGGGATAGAAGAGCTTGAAAAGCTTTGGAAGAGGCCTACATCCAGGAGTGGATAAACACGGGCTGAAAAGAAAAATAAGAAGAAGCTAAAGTAGACAAATATAGTGACTTCTAAAAATGGTATTTTCTCATAACTGGGTGTTCCGAAAATTAAGAATCATATAACTTAAGAGCTGACAACCTTGGATGAACTTGCAATACTTCTTTAAAACACCTGTATAATTTTTCTTTGGTAAAGGAAATCTATAGAAATATGCTCACTATTGTAAATGAAATTTAGTAGCTCGAATCGCATATTAAGTGACCGGCTCTGAAACTTCAAGATTTTCGCAGTCACTTAGTCCGGGCTGATTGCCTTTTTATTTTTGGAATTTTACGTAGCATGTTCCATCTAGTGATTATGACCCTTCAAATGTACTGACTCCTTGTGGGTGTGTGGCCTTTTTTTGTTTTTTATTCTTTTAATTGCACGAGTTCGTTGGTCTTCCAAGTCTGTCTTTATTTCCTATTTTAGCTTTTAGCCGATTCTAAACTACTGTCAGTACAGAAGCCTTAACACGATTTTACATCCTTTCGATTGTCTCCAATTGTTCCATTCCTTTGCTAATGATCTCGTCTAGTTATTGCTTTAATCCTTTCTTTATGCTGTTATCTTTCAACTTGCTAAGGCCCATTACACGTCTTGTGGGGTTTAAAATTGTTTTATTCAATCTTACATGTATTGTGGATACTAACGGATTGTAATTGGTTGAGAGGTCTGCTCTCGGGTTTTATTTCCAATAGTAACACTCAAAAAGTAAATGTTAATGTTGTAGCTCCCGAAATTATTGAGGCTATTCTAGCTGAGTACTATAAAATGCAAGATATTCCCTGCTATATATTTCATTATTTCTAATGGTTACTTAAGTAAAAGCAGGTGTGCTTTATCCTATTGGTCGTTAACAGTTACCTGGTGTTAAGCAAGATTATTTTTTTTTTAACAATAATGCGATTCGGTGGAGCGAGTTAGAGGGGGCGCGGGTTGGGGTGGCGACGCACTTATTTGTATAATGGGGGATAATGTTGAAATTTTGCAAGGCAACATGACACCAAATTTAGTATTGGTCACTTAAATCTTCGTTCTATCAATACGGGCTTTGATGAGTTTATAAATTATGCGCTCGAATTCGACTTTGATATTTTGGGAGTTTCCGAAACCTGGCTAACACCAGATGATAATAGTTCTAACTTTGAAATTCCTAATTATAATTTTTTTAGAAAAGATCGTGATGGGAAGGGTGGCGGTGTGGGTATTTATGCAAAGAAAAATCTTAAGTTATCTGTAGTCACGTTTCCCAATATATCAAATGAGTTTGAATATATCGGCTTTAAATTTAACTTAAATAAAAAAAATATATTAATCATTAATTTATATAGACCACCATCGACAAATGTCTCTATATTTTTAGACACTCTAGAAGATATTTTAAGTTCGTCGGTGCCTTGTTAAAATAGCATTATTTTAATGGGAGATATAAATATAGATCTGTTGAGCCCAACAATACCATCACAAATATTTAAGAGCTTTTTGGAAATTTTTGATCTTCGTCAGTTAATAATAGATCCTACTAGAATAAACACACAGTCAAATACTTCAACCCTTATAGATGTTATTGTAACTAGCAACAATTTAGAATGTGTCAGCTCAGCGTCTACTTGCATATCTGAAACTATCACCGATCATAATCTTGTACACGCCAAATTAAACTTGCCTAAATCGAGAAAAATGGAAAAGGTAATTAAATGTCGTGACTATAATAGCATTAATACAACTTTATTTGAAGTGGAAGCTCAGCACTTAAATTGGCGTAGTATTTATTACATTTCAGATATAAACGAAAAAGTTTCAATTTTAAACAAAAATATTTCATGCATGATAAATAAGTACGCTCCTTTAAAATCTAAGGTTTATAAAGAAAAGCCATTCACTCCTTGGATTACAAGTAATATTAAGTATTTAATCAAATTAAAGGATAAGGCACATAAAAAGTATACAAAACAAAAGAATCCAGCTAATTTATCTTATTACAAGCAACTAAGGAATTTTACTAAACACGCCATCAAAAGAGAGAAAATAACTTATTTCAAAGAATTGTCAAAAAAAGTGGGAAAAGAATTCTGGGATACTGCCAAAAAACTAAACTTTACAAAAAATAAAAAAAATTCTGTACCTGAAAATTTGAACAAAGCGGAGGAGTTAAATAATTTTTTTTCAAGTTCTATAAATAGTGTTAATTCAACATCTTATGATAAAATAAATTTTTATAATTCAAATAGAATACATAATAATGAATTTTCAATAAATTTAATTAATGTGCAAGATGTTTTAAACATTATAAATAAATTAAGATCAAACGCCATTGGTATGGATGGAATCTCTATTAAAGATCTAAAACTCTGCTTACCCTACTGCTTGTACCCTCTTCTTAATATTCTTAATACTTGTATTTTGGAAAACAAATTCCCAGTTGAATGGAAAAAAGCAATGCTCATTCCTTTGCCTAAAGCACCCTGTCCTAAAGAATATAAAGATATAAGACCGATTAGTATTTTACCATTAATCTCAAAAATTTTAGAGCGCCATATGTTTAATGAAATCAATGGTTATGTTTATAGTTTAAAAATAATTCCTAATTGCCAGTCAGGCTTCAGAAAATCATATAGTACTACTACTAGTCTTATTTGTATTGTTAATGATATAAGGGTTAAAGGGGATCTAAAACAGGTAACATGCTTAACATTGTTAGATTTTAGCAAAGCGTTTGATACGATCGATCATCAACTGCTCTTGGCAAAGTTACACTATTTTGGCTTTTCGAAAAATACTGTAAATTTTTTGGGCTGCTACCTTAAAGACCGCCTACATTGTGTTCGGACAATCACTGACAATAACTTTTAATTTTCAAATTTTTTGCCTGTGACCAAGGGTGTACGACCGCAGGGTTCAATTTTGGGGCCACTGCTATTTGCTATATACGTTGCAGATGCTTCAAGACGCAAAATTGCAGCAGTACGCCGATGACTCCCAAATTTATATTTCATTTAATGTCCCTGAATTGCCTATTGCTCAAGAAAAAATTAACTCAGACTTACAAAGAATTGCCTTATTCGCTGAAACTCATAACCTCAATTTAAATGCATCAAAATCGGCTGCCATTTTTTTTCTCATAACAAAAACTTGCTTCAAAGATGTGCCGAAAATTCTGAATCTGAACTTTGCTCCACATATACAGGCTAAACTTAGAGTTGCTTATGCCCGTTTGAAACAACTTTATCAGTTTAAAAAAGATTTACCATCAAAGACCAAATACTTTCTTTGTAACTCCCTTGTGCTTTCACTATTAGACTATGGAGATATTGTGTATGGCGACTCTATATCGGCTGACTTGTCTAAAAAAATGCAAAAATTGCAAAATAGTTGTATGCGCTTCTCATTTAACATTTCTTATAGAGATCACATTACGCCCTACTTAAATTCCAATTTTATTTTAAACATGAAAAATAGAAGAAAGTATCATATGTATAATTTAATTTATAGAATAATTCAATCAGGTGAGCCCACTTATTTAAGTGATTTATTTTTTCATTTCAATCATATACATAACACTAGAAATTCACACCTTTTTAGAATACCAGCTCACAAAACATCATATTTTAAAAAATCTTTTCAATGTGTTGGCATACATTTATGGAACAAATTACCAATTTGTATTAAAAATAGTTCTCGACAAAAATTTACTGCTTATATTAAAAAAATACTGTTAGATTCCCAGGCAATATAATATTTATAACTTGGAATTTACTTGGTGTTAGCCGAACTTGCAAGGATAATAATAATTGAATCAATGTCATTAGTTTTGGTATTTATTTCGCCTTTACCCCGTCGCGTCGCCTCCTCTCTTTACCGCTCTCTTTGCCGCTTGCTTTCTCGCTCTTTCTTTCTTTCATTTTTCTGTTTTTAAGTTGCATATATAAAAATGACTTACTAAGTAATATCACCGAACATTAACAAGACTAATGTTCGTTGATAATATATAAGCTTTAACGGGCTGTACACCACAGGTGAATTCGGTGAGTCCACTTGTGTTATCGGTTCTGTATAATCGCAGTACGGTCCGATTACCTTATGAACATCTTATTTCTTTTTATTTTTAATCGATTTATGTAAGTAATTAATATTGTTTGTATGGTAATAAAAGATTTTTGAATTTGAATTTGAATAGCATATTAAGTGACCGGCTCTGAAACATCAAGATATTCGCAGTCACTTAGTCCGAGCTGATTGCCTTTTTATTTTTGGAATTTTACGTAGCATGTTCCATCTAGTAATTATGAGCCTTCAAATGTACTGACTCCTTGTGTGTGCGTGGCCTTTTTTTGTTTTTTATTCTTTTAATTACACGAGTTCGTTGGTCATCCAAGTCTGACCTTATTTCCTATTTTAGCTTTTAGCCCATTCTAAGCTACTGTCAGTACAGAAGCCTTAACATGACTTTACATCCTTTTGACTGTCTCCAATTGTTTCATTCCTTTGCTAATGATCTCGTCTAGTTATTGCTTTAATCCTTTCTTTATGCTGTTATCTTTCAACTTGCTAAGGCCCATTCGACGTCTTGTGGGGTTTAAAATTATTTTATTCAATCTTATTGTATTGTGGATACTAACGGATTATAATTGGTTGAGAGGTCTGCTCTCGGGTTTTATTTCCAATAGAAACAGTCGAAAAGTAAATGTTAATGTTGTAGCTCCCGAAATTATTGAGGCTATTCTAGCTGCTGAGTAGTACTCAAACAGGCAAAAATATTCCCTGCTATATATTTCATTATTTCTAATCATTACTCAAGTAAAAGCAGGTGTGCTTTATCCTATTTGATGTAAGTCACTAGTGTCTACGATAAATCTGGATCTTCATTGAGCTCTCTCTGTAATAGAGAAGTGAAGAATCTGTATCAAAATTGATAAAATACTTTTGGAAATGATGGCAAAAAATTTTATGTTTCAGTTGTAAGTTACTCATTTGAATTAATATGCATGCAAGCAATAGGAAAATGATAATTTTTATTCCTCAGGGGTTTTAATGCGGCCCAGCAAATACAACTAAGTTTATCCAAAATTTTTAGCTGCTGCATTCGATGAATTTTAGTTTTTGAAAGATCGCATGGATCACTAAGTTATTAACTCTAGATGTTTTCGAATTATGCTTTTATGGCCATTATCCCAGTTTTGTTAGTTATTGCTACATCACTATTTGCAAACCAATGCCAAACGATCTTTGTAACACAATTAAAATCTTTGGGCTCGGTTCATCTTTGCTCTACAATTGTTCATTGTTTGGTATACTAGGGGATTTGTAAAATGCAAAAACATATTTCATCCTAGATGAACTTGGTTAAATTTGTAATGTTTCATTAAAATCTCTGTATTATTGCCGTTAAAATAAAAATTAACAGTTCTCTCTCACTGGATTATATTTTAAAGAGCCACTAGCCCTTTCGATATTCGATGAGAATATATAAATCGAAGTTAATTCAACTTAAATCTAAGCCATTTTTGTACCGGATCGGTTCATGTATCCACTTTATATAGAAGGATAACTCGTTTGGAATTGGTAATTAATCCTTCGCAGTTTGCAAAATTAATTTATTTTATCGATCGGCTTAGCGATATTACTCTCCGATATTTCTCTACTAATGCACGGTCGTGAGCCGAAGAAAATTAATTGTTTTATTTTTCCTTAAACAAAAGCAATTGGTGTTTTTGCTTGCTTACCACTATTTTAAGAAGCTTATTTTTAAGAAAAAGTTAATAAAGCGAGTGGTTTTCCTATAATCTAGATCAGTAGTTCCCATGCGTTTTAACGACGGCCCCGAAACAATTAATCACTGAAAATCGAAACCACAACGGCAAAATTGCTCTGAATTAATGTTGGCTCTAGTTTAGATGTTCGAACAAATCGATCATTGAAAAACAATGCTACAAGAAATTAAATCCCGTAAAGGGACGTTGAAATGTACGATTTTTGAAATGTTCTTGTAAATAAGAGACCTCTGGATATTGTCCATGATTTAGATGGCTTGATAACGTGACAATGTTATCTCGTCATCTGGAGCGAAATCCTCGCTCTTCGAAATATCGTCGCTACATCTGGATGCGATGGGATATGTACTTCAAGATGCTGGGGGACAAAAGCTTTATTGGTGACGGGGTATAGCACAATTTACCAAAATAGTGTAATGCATATGTCTCTTCGCTGGGAACCACCAACTGTGATGGGCCCATTTAGAACGGTGTTTATAACTTCAATAACGTTTAAGTTATGTCATGTCGAATTTGATTAATTGACACTTGTTTGCAATTGTCTTACCAATAAGCTGGAAGGACCATCAGAAAAAGTACTTTGCCACTGGAGGGATATTTAACTAGGTAAAGTAAGGATATGAGATCCATACGATCCTTTTCCATAAATAGTGCTTTGGCATTGGATGAATGGAGATGGTTGAATCTCTTGTCAGAGATGTATTTCTTCGCACTGAATGAAGATGTTAGTTACTTGACTAGTGCCATCGCCATCTTTTACAGCAAAACGTTTTGATAATTTACCGTTATCTTCCAGGTTCACTACGTTGTGGGTTTAGTTACAGAATTGTTTAACAGATCTTTTCGAAATGGGGAATTTCTCGCAAAAAGAAACAAAATAGAATCTTTATCCGAATTTACACCCGGTCTTGTTGCTGCAAATTTTGACAAAAATGCTGAAAATGCTTGTTTATAAAATGATGAACCAATTTATTTCTGAAAATAGTATCCTTCCGAGCATATAGTTCGGTTTTAGGATAGCACTCAATAAAGTATCTACCGATATTGAGAAGCATATAGATGATGGTTCCAAGACGTGTTGCTTGGTTTTTCTGAACTACAGCAAAGGATTTGATCTGATTAAACATGATACGTTAATAGCTAAGGTAAGGCACTGTGGTTTTTCGGAGCAGGTGCGGTATGGCGTTCCGCAAGAAAGTTTTCTCGGGCCTCTAATGTTTGATCTGTAGGCCTCCCTAGGCAGATGAAGTTTTGCTCAGTCCACAGTGACAGGCTTTGCCCCGGAAAATGCAAGTTGGACCTTGCAGAAAGTTAACAGGGGCTTAAATAGAGTTTTTAAGTGGTCTTGTAATCTTGGTCTACTATTCAATGCAACAAGTAATTAAGGTTCTGGAAAAATTACAAATTCACTATTTTCCCGGCAAAGAAAACAAACTATACAACTTCACAGGAAAATATTATTTAAGTATGAGCCCGCATTAAGCAAAATTATGGGACCATGATTTTCAAAAGGAAGTATGGTATCGTAAATACATACATACATCTCCGTACTCTTCATTTTACGAAAGTATAGGCACGTACTCAAAAAAAGTAAGGGAAAGTGATCTACATGAAGTATGAGTGCCTGAAAAACAATGCTCGTACTCTTTGTAGTGAAAACTTCTTTAGGCACGTTCGGCACATTTTTCTTGGGTATTGAATCAAATTGAAGCGCCTCACAGCTCTCGCTCATTTGGGGTAGGTAAGAGCAAAATTATAACAGACGAGCCACAGTTGGCATCGACCCCCTCCGATTTGGCTGATTTTTTATGGGCATGTTACCCACCTAGAGGGTAGTCAAAAGCCAAAATATTAGGTCCCGCAAAAATTTATTGACAAAACTGTAGTCATTTTTGTTTTTTTTTTTCACATTTTTTACTTGAATTTGGGTATTTCCGATTACGCAGAGGTTTTTTGTAATAAGTGGCTGAAAATTGGTTACCTAGTGTAAAATGGACCAAGGAACAAGAATATGGGCACAGATTTGACCTACGACAAATATCTCCAAAAATAATGGCCAAAAACTCTCAAAATTTACCAAAAAAGTCCCAAATCTTGGGGAAATGTTCAAAAAATAATTTTTTTGATTGTACGAGGCTGCCATCTTATAGAGAAAGAACCAGCGAATCCAATGAGCACACTCGCAGATTTTTAGGATGAACTGTTTAGAAATTGCGCGACTTCAAAGTTGGAGGTTTTTGTTTTCTTTAAAAAATCTCAATTTTTGATCTCGTGGGACAATGTCCGACCTACTTTTGCGATGTACTTGGCCTTCTTGGGGCGCTTGGTGCGGGCAGCGAGAGACGACAGAAAGTGACAAAGGGATAACTTGACTACCAGGGGGCGTCGGCTGCTGGCGTCCGGCGCTGTGCTGTGCATGGACCGGGTCCTTTCCCTCTCCTCCCTGCAACCTCACCCGCCCTACTGTATCTCCCGTCCAGTCAGAATCCTCTCACGTAGTTGACCAGGTGGCATCAGATGTTTTGATTGCCTACTAGGCGTCGTGAGGTGCGTTACTAATGTCCTAGTTTCGAGCCTTTGTACGTCTCCTGTGCTCAGGGGTACTTCTGGGGGTACAGTGTGACCGTCTAAATATAGTATTGATATTTTGTAATCAATGAGATACATGAGGTTCTTGCCAAAGTAATTAAATTTGGTTTTATATGAAACCAAATAATAAGGGCCTTTAATGGGGCCTTCTCAAAATTATCAGAGTGTACATTTTGTCCAGATCATAGGAAGTCAAATACATTTTGTTAAGCTTCTCTTCAAGTGCTACTTCACAAAGCACATGTGGAAGTGTAATTGTTGCAGTTTTCATGTCTTATGGCTAATTTAGATCCTTGGCTGGCAGATTTGGCATCAGAAGTGTCACAACCACTTCTGATTCGTCGCTGTAGACGTCGGTGATCATTGTAATGGATCTGTTTTTTGCCAGCCGAACAACAACATACATTCCACTGAAAGCACTCAAAGTTTCGGATGGCCTGAGGGTCTTAGTGAGGGCATTATTATTTAAAGAAGGCTCATCATACTGGTCGATCAGTGAGAGGAGACTGGACGGAAGAGACAGTAGGGCAGATGAAGTTGGAGGGAAGAGATGGGAAGGGCCTGGCCCATACGCACAGCACCGCCGCACGCCAGCAGCCGAAGCGCCCGGGTAGCATTTTTGTATCGAGCATCCAGTAAACCGCTTTTTATAACGTGACTGTAATATAAATGTTATATAATTGTCAGCTAGAATACCCCCCGTTACGTTTCTCCAAATATTTGAACACTTCATGCATCACCCTCCGCTTGCTTCGCTCGCTACGGGGGTGCAACCAACCAAAACTAGCCCAAACTAACCCAAAATATGAAAAGCCTGCACATTTATGTTATATTCGCGCTATAATATAAATATATCTCGTGCGCTTGATACAAATAAGCCCCCGGGTAGGCAAGTTATCCAACGCGCATGCTTGGCAAGTTTGCCTACCCTGAACCCTCCTGGCGCTCCGGCTAAGGGCGCTTCCCGCACCGAGCGCCCCAGGAAGTCCAGGTACATCGCAAAATAGGCCTGTAGGTCGGACATTGTCCCAGATCAAAAATTGAGATTTCTGAAAGAAAACAAAAACCACCAAATTTGAAGCTGCGCAATTTCTGAACGGTTCGTCCTAAAAATCTGGGTGTGTGCTCATTGGATTCGCTGGTTCTTTCTTTACAAGATGACTGCCTCGTATAGTCAAGAAAAATATTTTTTGAACATTTCCCCAAGATTTGGGACTTTTCTTGTAAATTTTGAGAGTTTTTGGCCAATATTTTTGGAGATATTTGTCGTAGCTCAAATCTGTGGCCATATTCTTATTCCTTGGACAATTTTACACTAGGTAACTAATTTTAAGCTACTACAAAAAACCTCTGCGTAATCGAAAATAACCAAATTCAAGTAAAAAATGTGAAAAAAACGAAAAATGGCTACAGGTCAGCCAATAAATTTTTGCGGGACGTAATATTTTAGCTTTTTACTACCCTCCAGGTGGGTAACATGCTCACAAAAAATTAGCCGAATCGGAGGGGGTCGATGCTTTTCTTGAATAATTTTGCTCTAAGCTAGAGTCGACTACAGCCAAGTGAGGGAGAGAAACAGTCAGTAACAAGGCATTCAAAGTCTTATTTGGAACATCTTGTATATCTTACCAGTCTGTAATATCTAATTCGAATAATCATCTACCTTAGTGTCAAATTTAAAACACAGTTTTCACTTTT
>MU184585.1:265543-291185 GCA_016904865.1 Pissodes strobi | reverse complement strand
AAACGCTTCGATTTCAGTCGCTGGTAGTTGAAGAAGATGAATTGCATATCGAATTCTATTTTCCATGTCTATCCTTGTCGTCGGTTTGGTGTCCCCTATAGAAGTGGAGACACGTCAAGTCTGGGGACCTGGCCGACCAATGAAAAAAACTTCCTCTTCCTATCCAGCGCCCCTAAAGGTTCTGGTCGATATGGTTTTGCACATTAATAGAAAAATGTAATGAGCAACAGTTCAATTGCAGAAACATGTTTAGCCTAATAGTTTCCAATGACACGTCTTCTAACAAAATCGGCCACTCAATAATCAAAAACTCTAGAACAACGTAGCTAGTTAAGGGTCTATCGAAAAAGTAGGGTTTGATAATTTCATTTCCTATAATGCCACACCACACGTTCAGACTCCAGCGACCTTGGTGCTGCACTTCCCGCATCTAATGCGGATTTTCAGCAGACCAGTAATGCATATTATGTCTGTTGACTCTCCCATCGCTATGAAAGTTACACTCGTCGGTCCATGAACTGTGTATGGAAAAGGATATGGTAATTAATGTAGTGAATTTACCCGTAGTCTTTTAAAATATTACGAACTATACCCAAGTCTGAAGATAATGCCCTAGTTCCTATCTGCCTATTACACTATATGTATGCCAGGACATTAATAATATTGTCTTCAGTTCTTCCAATGCGACGCTTACGGAATTTAGGACGACGAAAACTGCCAGTATCGCGTAATCGCTGTGCCAAGAGTGGAAAAAATTTGACGCTTCTTTCAAAGAAGTTCGCTTTTTGTTTCTACGGCCAATTAAATGTGAAAAAGTATTAAAACACACGTGTGAATAGTGAGTCCGAAGTTCGTCAGAAAAAGGGCAAAATTTTAATTTTTTCTGCTAGTATCTCCACATTTTTAGCTGATATTTTAATTTAGGAGAAAGATCACGATAACTACACTCAGATGCAAAAAAACGCAACGGAGATAATTTTCGACAATTTAAAAGTATTACATTTTTATTTTTATTTTTAGCCCTACGTTGATGATTTTCTTCGCAAACTGTCTATACATATATGAATTTTAATTGGTATACTCGGTTTTTTGATAAAATTTTGTATTTGACTTATTATACAGGGTTAATCGAAGGGTGGTTTCTTTACCCTGACTCTGAAACACCCTGTGGAATAATTTCGCGAGCGAATTTTCGTAAAACCTTTTTGTTTTCGGTTATAACCATGTTTTCTGGGCATTTTGTTTTTTGTTTCATGTCAAAATATGCTTTGGTTTATTTTTAAGAGCGAAATGAATTTTCCGCCACAATTTACGACTTTTTCAATTATCACTACTTTTTGTTGATATTTTATAATATCACGAGGTGGCTTTAGTGATTGTTATCGTAATGTCATATTAACGCCCCATTAGCCCTGTATATGGAAATTTAAAAAACGTTAAAAAGCAACGATACGGTCTTGGTTTTAATAAATAATAGTAACAATAACAGAACAAATAATATTTCATAAAAAAATAACTGTAACTTAAATTAAATACCTAAGTAAAGAAACAAAACAAAAAACTTGTGAAAAATAGCTTAGTACTTTGTGTTGCCTACCCTGGCTGCTATAACTGCCTGTACACGTCGGTTCATGCTGTCAATGAGGTTGCAAATATCATCTTGCGGGATGTTTTGCCATTTTTCCTCAAGAGCCCAGCGAAGTTAATTTTTTGAAGCTGGTTCAACTTCGCGACCTCTAATTCTTCTGCCAAGCATGTCCCAAAAGTGTTCTATAGGGTTAAGATCTGGCGAACACGCTGGCCAGTTCATTTTGTTGATACCAACTTCTTCTAGGTATTGCGTGACACACATTGCAGAATGTGGCCGCGCATTATCTTGCATTAGAATAAATTCATCGCCAATATATTGAGAAAAGGGTACTACGTGATTAACTAAAATCTCCTCAATATATCGGTGTGCAGTCAACGAACCATCAATAAACACCAATTTAGTGTGGGCCTCTCGGGATATTCCTGCCCACACCTTCATCGAAACGCGAAACCTCTCTCCACTTCGACGCCATACTCGTTCTCTCCCATCTGATGAGTTCAAACAGTATTTCGACTCAGCCTTAAAAATAACATTGCTCCATTGCCTCAAATTCCAATGTAAATGTTCCCTTGAAAATGGCAGTCTAGCCACTCTGTGACCTGGAAGTAATTTGGGCCCAGTTGCTGGTCTGAAACTTTGCAAGCCAAACTCATGTAACCTTCAACGAACTGCAAATACACTCACATTGTTGCCTCGAACCTCTTAAAGCCGATTCCTTGTTTGCACCCCTGTTAAGTGACGATCCCGCAAAGCATTGACTCTAATATCGATCGTCCAGAGCGGTTGTTTTGCGCTTCCTACCACTACCCGTTTTACGCTTTTTTCTGCAGTTTGTCTAGAACGTTCCACTACCCTTTTGATCGTAGAGCGATGAGTGGGTAGTGCTCTAGCCACATATTCAAAATTTCGCCCATCTTCAACGAGAGCAACGGCTTTCGCACAATAACTAACGACACTAAGAACCATGATCAATCGTAGGTAAACAAAATGAAAGTGTCAATATGACATTACGATAACAGTCACCAAAGCCACCTTTTACAAAATATCACCAAAAAGTAATGATAATTATTGAAAAAGTCGTAAATTATGGGTGGCAAATTCATTTTGCTCTTAAAAATCAACCAAAGCACATTTTGACATGAAACAAAAAACAAAATGCCCAGAAAACATGGTTTTAACCGAAAAAAAAAAGGTTTTACGAAAATTCGCTCACGAAATTATTCCACAGGGTGTTTCAAAGTTAGGGTAAAGAAACCAACCTTCGATTAACCCCGTATAATAGTCAAATACAAAATGTTATCAAAAAACCGAGTATACCAAACCAATTAAAATTCATATATTTATATACAGTTTGCTAACAAAATCATCAAAATATGGATAAAAAAAAACTGTAATACTTTAAATTTAACGAAAATTTTCTCCGTTGCGTTTTTTTGCATCTGAGTGTATTATAGTAAAATTGGATACCTGAGATAAGCTTCGTTCAATTATTGCACCAAATTTCTTAAAATGTTGGAGCAGTCCTAAGTCAATTGACACTTATTCCCTATTATGTTATTATTATAGTATCATTAATGTTATTTTCATGATTGTTTTGATTAATATTATGCTTGACCATAAAAAATCGAAAAATAATTTGCGTTTTAAATGCATGCATTGTTAAAAAATGCTCTATTTATGTTAAAATAATTGTATCATTATATTTGAAACTTCGGAGAAAAATTTAAAAAACTATATATGAACTTTTGAATTGGCGCCACCTAGCAGGAGCAGCAAAAACTAATTTGTCATAGGTATATTTTGTTCTTAATAAGCAACGAAATCTAGTTTGCTCGAATATGTTGAGTCAAACTAAAGTTATAGGCTAAAGTTATATGCCCTTATTTGATGCTCTACAATCCAAAGTGATGAACCAAAAAAGATGCAGAATTTCACGAGGATTACAGTGGTAGTATTCTTTTATCAAATTTATAATAACAAATTTTTGAGTAAAATGCACTTTTCTACGCGTCCATAGCTATTACGCCCCCTAGCGGTAACAGTATGCAGTTGAAAATTATTTCCAGTGCTTTTGTTTTGGCCACTTTGGTTATTTAATTTTTTACCGCAAGTATCTACAATTAGTGGTTTCTGAGATACAGCCCCTTACCTCGCTTATTTGCCCACCCTGTACATATTGAAACCTAAACGTCATGTCAAAATATGGGAAGACGTATTTCTTCAATTTAGGTATCATGATGCAACAAAAACAAAGCTAATCTATTCAGACTAGTAAAATTGCGAAAATGTTTGTTGAGATTTTCTGCATGTTTCAATGTAACTTCGCACGAAGAACTGTTACATAACTTTTTTATAGCCGAGATTACGTGATTTACGAATCTGAGATTGATTTCTCAGATTTTAACAAACCAAAAATAAAACAAGCATCAATTCAGCATTTTCAATCGGATTTATTTTAAATATTTCTTTTTGCACTATTTGAAAAATAGTTATTTTTGTTACAAGTACCTAAAATGGAGTTTTTCAGGACGAATCATTGCTGTTTCCGGACGAGGCGTTAGCCGAGTCCGGAATAGCAGATGAGTCCTGAAAAACTTCATTTAGGTACGTGTGACAAACACTATTTTTTGTCATACGCTCCCAAAATTTAATCTTTATTTATACGCTTTTTGCAATTTTTGAGAACGCCTAAATTTGCAAATTTACCATAATTTTGGAAATCATAATGTACGACAAAGATAGCTTAGAATTTGATATCGTAGCAACTATTTGACAATTTTGTCATGTCATTCGAAATTTGACATTTAGACATATTCAGGAATTTTGGAATAGTCCGTAAAAGTTGCCATGACGACTTTTAGGGACTAGGCCTAAAAAGAAGCATTTTACGGACTCAAATGAGTCCGTAAAATAGCTATTTTTGGGAGCGTATGACAAAAAATATATTATGCTATATAATTGGTAGATATTACATTTTCTCTCGCTTCGCTTGCGTTTAAAATCCTACAGACACATTACAAGAAATACACTATTTTCTATTAAAATACTAATTTCTGAGAATACTTATCAATAGTTCATCAAAAGTTTCGTGACTGCAATGCATGGGGCTTCTAAGCATTTAAGATTCGTTATTTTAACTCGGAATATAAGCATTGATGCGTGCAGGTATTACGTTACCAACTAAGGAGAAAATAAATTAAAAATATTTAATTTATTGTTATCGATAAATGTTTTGCCTCAAGTATGACCTATATTTAAAATGAATGATTAAGTGCATAAAAATGGCAGGTTGGAAATTTTACTTCCAATTACTCTTGCTAGGAGTTTTGATTTAAATCTTTACATTTTTCTTTAGAGATTTTTTGAACGACCTTGTATGGAATTATGCAGCCATTTTAAAATACCATGTATTATTGTCTACAAAAATCAATGAAACACTCTTTCAGCTACTCTATGACAATTTAACGTATTCCCCTTTTTTAAATTTTTTTATTACAATTTCAAATCTGCCTTAATATTTCAACATTTCTATATCATCATAGAATATACTAGATGTCTTTTCAAAATTATTAAATCCCCACAGTGTTCTGCTTAATAAAACCCATCATTTTTAAACCATAAATTATATATGAAAATTGAGAGAAAGTTGAGAATCAATATAATAATGTATTAAAATGGAGTTTTATCCATAATACCGAAACAGAATGATTGCACTCGACTCGCGTTTCGCTAACCATGTTAGCATCATCAGGAGATGATTAAAACTATAGTTTTAATCATCTCCGTTTTAGCGCATGTTGCAGCCGCTTGATGTTGCAACATACTCTAAATCAGCCATTCTGTGTCCTAGAAATGACGATGTAACGCAGATTAATGAGCAAGTTTTAAATATTTTGGAAGGAAAAAAATTACCTTTTTAAGTATTGACTCAGCACAATGCGATGATATCTCAGAAAATAAAAATTATCCAATTGAGTTTTTAAATAGCCTGACACCTTCGGGAATGCCTCCACATAGATTAAATCTCACAGTGGGTTCAATTATAATTATTATGCCTCTAAGGAATTTAAATACCCGAAGGAGCTTATGTAACGGCACCCGATTAGAAGTAACCAAACTATTACAAAATCTTATATGTGCAACGATCCTAACAGGTACCTCAACTGAAAACCCTGCATTTATACCAAGAATAGACTTGGCTCCTGTACAACCAGATTTGCCATTTGTATCACGAAGACGACCATTTCCTGTTAGATTAGCATTTTCCATAGCAATAAATGAATCTCAGGGACAGAGTTTAAGTAAGGTGGGCGTATATCTACATAAGCCTGTATTTAGTCGCAGCATTTTCAAGGGTCAGGCCTTATAACGACATAAAAATAAATATATCAGAATACGAAGGAGAACAAGGCATGCTTCTAAAAGGATTGCCAAAGTTTTCTCAACCAACATTGTTTATTGAGAAATTTTATAGATTCTGTAAATGATCCTTTGTTAATGTATAACAAAGAATTGTTTTATTGGATATGTTGATCAAGAAATTACTTAGAAGAACAGAAAATCTAAAATTGACGTCCAACCTGGCCAAGGGATCCGGAAGGGAAATCTACTTTCCAATAACGACAACCTCAACCCAGCTCCAAGTTCGTTCTTCGAAACATGAAAAACTAATAAAAGAGAAAAATTTCAAAATGAAAATACTAAACACCAAAACAGCAATGAAAATTCAGCAGAAGAAAATACCAACTTAGCAGATATGCGCGGAAACTAAATAAATAAAAAGTTAAATTGTCAATTTTTCTAGAAGAATTTGCTACAAATAATTTTACAGTGGTGTGTCTATATACGATAAATAACAAACCAAAATAGAATGTTGGTAAAATAATTTCTATGGAGCAAGGATATGAAATAAAATTCCTGGAAGAAAAATTAATGACCTCTAGTAGAAAATAAATCAGTTCTGTACAAAAACGCCATTGTTCTTTAATTAGATAAACCCAATGACACTAAGACGAGGATTGGTACTTAAAGATATTGAACACCTAAAACTAAAGATAAAATAATTTTTCTTACAAAGGCAAGCATTAGATTCTTAAGTAATATTCAATTTTTCTTTTCTACTCTATTTGG
Organism: Pissodes strobi; assembly: GCA_016904865.1. NCBI lineage: Eukaryota > Metazoa > Arthropoda > Insecta > Coleoptera > Curculionidae > Pissodes > Pissodes strobi. The sequence goes on along the minus strand of MU184585.1, from coordinate 284,464 downwards.
AGTTTTACTTTTCGTGTTTTTTTTTGTTTTCTTTAACTAATCTAATATTCCAAGAATTTTTTATTTAATTTTTATCGATAGGCACTTACCTATTTAATTGTGTTCTTGTAAGCGTAAGTGTAATAAACTTGTTTATTTTTGTAACGTTTCTAATTTCCTGGCTTGTATTACCAGCCACTTTAATATATATTTTGTAAAACCAATCTGATTGCTAGTGTTATACAACAGATTCCTCAACTTTAATATAATGCGATTTTTAAGGGGGACAGTCAATGTTTGGTCTATTGCTCATAACATTGACACCAATTTTTTTTTCAAAATGGCGTAATGTGATTTGTAAATGTAAAACCTGATGGTGCAATTTAAAGGATTATACGAAGTCCCCATATGGGTCACTAAACGAACAAATAAGCTAAAGCTTTAGCGGAGACATTTATAATTGAAACTTATTTTTGGTCAAAGCTACGTGGCTTTGCAGTACTTAAGCAAATATATTATAATCCCTATATCATTTAATAAAAAAAATACCACAAAAGAATAGAAGCAAGATGGACATTCTGGGTGATATTAATAAAAATATTTCAAAATAAAAAAACCTTGTTGTCTGCTGCTGTTAGCTCATAGTAAGACGTAAATGAGTCGAAACGAGGAGAGTATTAGTAACACTATGACGGAATAACATAAGCAACACAACACAGGGTCTATTCAATATTTAATATATCCTGTGAAATGTTTCGGAAGACTTGTGGTAAATTGAACTGGCCACGTTTATTTACCAAGGTAGTAAGATAAGCATGTTTGTATAATAATAGGTCCTCGAAATTAATCGGTTTTGAATAAATTCGTGCTGCATTTATTTTTAAAATAAAATTTAAAGAAAGCAGCTACAATATATTCAGCTAATGTTTTCGACGTGGAAACAACCTAAAATATGACAGCGCTATTGAAGTTAGCAAGTTATGATGATGAAAACAAAGAATGCTTTATAGTTATTTACCTAACTAGTGCGCAACGTGATACTTTTACGCACGCGACTGCAGTTTGCCGCAGTCGAGTGAGGAAAAGACACTTTCCGCACGTGTGAAAAAAGAAATGTCAGAGGGTTTAAAGAAGAAGTCCTTTTAGCGTATTTTTCAGAAGCCAGTAAAACTTGTAAGGTAAGCCATCGACTCTTTGGCCAAGATATTCTATGTAGAAGATGGTAATTAGAATACGAAGAAATGTTGACAATGGAAGATTTCCAAAGCTGTCAGCATGCTTGAAACGTCAGAATATTGGTTTTCGGCCCAAAAAGTCAAAAATATTCATCAAAACTGATATTTCCAAGTTTATTAATGAAGCACCCAATGATATTTATCTTTTAATGAAAGTGGTCACTATGTTTGGATTGGCTGGAGCGTGTCGTCGTGAAGAATTGACGTATTTATCAACAGATAACCTTGATGAAGGGCAACTTACTAGTAATCAAAATTTCCAACACAAAAACTTATTCAACTCGAACCTTTGTTATATCTAATGACTTAAAAAATGGTATGTACCTAGACTATTATAAAAGATATTCTCAATTACGTCCTTTAACCACACCACACAGAAGATTTTTTGTTAAATATATTCATGGCAAATGCACTACGCAATGTGTTGGTAATAATATGATTGGCAGGATACCTTCGGAAATTGCTGTGTTCTTGCGTCTACCTAATTCTGAAGAATATACAGGACACAACTGCAGGCGTTCAAGTTCATTAATGGGAGATACTAATAATGAAAGAACATGCCTTAGTTCGCAGTCAACGTGGGACATTTTTGCATCGGCAATAAGTTTACAAAATGCAAACCATTGTATTTTCAATATAAATGCAAATAGTAAGTAGTTTTGTACACTAAAATCACGTTATTTGTTATTGTTTATATTTAATTTAAAAAATGCAAATAAATGGCAAATGAGTGATTACTTCAATTTTTTTTCGCACGAAAATAGTTTTCGCAGTATTGGGCGTGCGGAAAGTATTTATGTGCGGAAAAGTGCAACTTTCGGCATAGTCATGCAAGCGGAAAGTGTGTACTTTCCGTACGCTTGTAGAAAAAAGTAGTTTTCGGTACAATAAAACTAATAATCAAATATTACGGATTCAGTTACAAGAAACAAAGGCCAATGAATGGTTTAAAACCCTGACCGGTACAGATAAATTGATTTTACTTAATACAATGATGTAGGCAACAAAAATAAAGTTACATATACCGAAAAATAGCTAATCAAATAATTTAACGTAAATTTCACTTGAATGTTAGGTTTTTACTAAAATAGCAATCATTTTTGCGAAGGCTTACTTAAATTAACCGATAATTAAATATTTATTTATAAAAAAACTGAATCTCTCACGGTCGGATTTGTTGGGTGAATCCAGGACTCTCCAGGAAGGAAACGTTCACCATGCAAGGGACTTCTTAGATCCAAGAAGCACTCTACGGGTAGCCAGAGATAGTCCAGCAGAAGAAGTTGACTCCTGATTAGGCGTAGCCAAGAAAATGGAAACCCGTTAGTAGGTCCCTGTGCAGCATCAATATATTCAAGGTTTCGTATATAATTTATAACCAAAGAACACTTACAATCAGATCCATTAAAATAATGTACCAATAAAAAAAATAAAACAAAAAAAGATAAAATCAAACTTTTACCAGTGAAGGACCTGTTATCTGTTCAACGCCGAAATCGCTAGACTGCCTCAACAGGTGGACGAGAAAAGCCGCTGTAAGGAGAATTGAAACTGAATTATACTCGACGCGTTGAATAGATTCATAAATCGCGGAAACAATTAGTCTTATTCTATGATTGAATCGAACCAATGCTTTCATTTTCATATCGATTTTTCTTATCCAAAACACAAAAAATAAAAATAGAATGTTTTAATCAAAGTTCCCATGTTTGGAATCAATGGAATCATAAAATAAGACGAATTATTGTTTCCGTATTTGATCAATCTGTTCGGCGCGGCGCGGCGTATCGGTTACAGGGACCATTCACGTGACTCTCCCCAATTAGACGACATTAAAAAAACCATCGTTCTCACTTGACAAAAACAGTACTAAAATCTCATTAAGGAGGATCCCAACTAACCAAAGATAAGTCAAAGGAAAGGCCCGAAACTCCAAGAAGGGGCGTGTTGGAAAATCCCACAAAAGGTAAAATCAATTAAATTTTCATCCGACACCAACCACTGCTGCTACAAACGGCAGACAGACGTAGAGTGAGGTTAATGAATGAAAATCGAGAAACCAATGTAGAAGGGAAAGGAACTTCTTCCAAAATCCCCACTTCATCCGACTGACCACTCGAAAGACGACTCACATGTCACATGCCACATCCAACAATTTTCTAATCGATTTAAAAAATAGAAGTCCAGAATTATGATGTAGCGAAGGCTATTATAATTAATTGTACGAGCTAGCGGAAAGACAATGATCATTTGACCCGATATTTGTTAAAAGGAACATGCCAGAAACGCATTCCTAGTCCCTGTGCTATCAAAATGATCGACACGACATTCGAACCAAAACGAAATCTACGTGAAAGAAAATCCTAGCCATTATCGATTTTGAATTTTAAAGTGAAATTCCTCTACCTTACCGCAGAGGTCACCATAAATAGACATAATTTCACTTGGATCGAGAATAATGAGACTTATGAACGTTATGGCGAACGATTAAATGGATTCTTCGCATTTCGATGAATGAACACAATCTGGCTCGTTACAGAATTTTAATTATTCCATCACTCTATTCAAAGTGTTCAAACCTTGTTAGCTTCTCGTGATAAAGAAAGTATCAAGTCAGTCACAGAAGTACATCAAAATTCCAGTGAAATATCTAATATAAAGACTAAATTTTTATTCTTGGATATTGATATATTAGTTGTCTAGTATTAACTCTGATTAGTTGGTCTAAATAAAGCAAAACTTCAACATAACACAATTTTATTCCTTTTCTAAGGTTTGGTCTGTATGTGCATCCCCATTTGGAGTTGTAGTGGTAATGGACCTAAAAGAAAAATAATTAGAGTTCCTGTGCAACTGCATGCCGTAAAAAGTCCCATTACGGCTGACGCTGCAATGGAAAATATATGTATGTCACTGTTACATTTCCACATTTTCATAAGTTCCCTCGCAATTTTTTCAGACGTTGATAATGGATTAATGAGTGAAAAGGTCACCGGTTCAAACAATGTGCTTTATATTATTGGAAATGATGCAAATTGAATGTGGCATAAATATTAAAAGGGTTAAGTAGAATAATTCTAAACGCAAAAAATATTATATTTGTTAATGGACGTAAATAATTCATCAACAATATTTAGTAATATTTTCATTTATGATATGGGCGTTTTCGGGATTGGGGATTTCCGAAGTGCCGTCAAATTTTTCTTGGAGCATATCGGGAAAACTGGATAAGAAAAGAAAATAAACAAAATAAAAACATATTCATTTTTGACATTTTTTTCAACGGAAACTAAACTTCCTCTCGAAAAACCCAAAACATGTGTTTTTCGCTCAAAGCATTTAAATCTATGCGATAGAGTATCCATGAATTTACCATGCATACATCAAGGAGGTATGCGAAGATGGGTGCGGCGTTTTATGAAACCTATTAGAGCATTGGCAGTGTCGACGCCCCCCATATGTTTATTCTATTGCTTTATTATATATGGATATTTGATGTCTACTTTCGTCCTAGGTTCTTTAGCAAACCTCTTTACAGATTCAATAGCTTCTATTTCATGCATTGTACTCTCTAAAAAAACTGTTCTGTTATCTATCCACTATACCACGATAAAAACTTTCTTTTTATTTGCTTTATAATCATAACTATATATTCTTTCTTGTTTCTGCGTAAGGGGAAACTGTATATATGTATTTTATCTTTGAGGTAAAGAAATAGAGCCAATCTCGCAAAATAATTGTCAACTAAAGGCCTGTTTTCATTATTACTATCATGTTGATGTCGTGTTCCTACCATTTTCGTGTAATGTCGTTTTGCATTGCAATTTTACTATGCGATTGTGTAGAGCGTGTTCATACCGTACGCACGGTGTCAGTAAGTGAAGTGGATCAAGTCGAGAAGGATGCTGTGATAGTTTGCTTTACATACATTCTTTTGAAGCGCAAGGAGAGGGTCCGGAAGAGGAAACGGTTTTGGGTGCATCCATCATACAGAGTAAGATATGGGGAGGGACAGTTCCACACTATATTTCTAAGACTGCAGGACGATCCAGTTAGATTTGTGAGGTACTGACAGAATGAGTTATACAAAATTCGCATTATACAAAATTCGGAAACTTGTTGGAACTGGTAAAACCATTCCTTCAAAGAAAAAACACCACGTTCAGGAAAAGTATAGCATCAGATGATCGGTTCGCTCTAACATTACGGTTGGTCGATTTTAATTTCCACAGTTGACGTTATATTAAGATATTTTCTGCTTTGTAGATACCTTGCATCCGGAAATTCACAAATCTCCATGAGCTTTAGGGTCAGTCTCCCACACTGCTGTTCATGCAGTTATCACGACGACATACCAAATTTTATGGAAAATTTTGTTTGTTATGAAATGGCAACTCCCACGGACGCCGACTAGCTGAAAACTGCCGAAGAATTCCAAAGGTTGTGGCAATTTCCAATTTTGTTTGGCTGCAAGCCCCATACAATAGCCGAAGTCTTTACTACAATACTTATAAAGGAACATTCTGAGTCGTCTGGCTGGTTGATGCTCACTATAGATTCATTGCGGTTGATTTACGGGGTTATGGGAAGTCAAGTGATGCAGGTTTGTTGGCACGATCTGTCATTGTACCTCTCTATTTGAGAAAAGCGACGTGCGTTTGCCATACTCAAGGGTATTTCCTGGTGGCGATGAATTGTTACCCTTCGTTATGTTAGGAGATGAAGGTTTTCCTTTAAAAAACTATCTGATACGACCTCATTCGCATAACACAGATCGAAAGGATAACTGACAAACAATCTTTAACTATAGACTGTCCCGAGCGCGGAGGATGGTAGTGAATGCCATTGGCATACTGGTCCAAAGATTTAGGATTTTGCACACAAGGCTGCAGGTGTACCCTCAAAATGCCAATAAAATTGTGCTTGCTTGTCTGCTGTTACATAACTACTTGCGAAATGACAATTCTTACAAGTTTTTCCCAGTTTATAACTTATATCCCGTAGTCCTTATGGGATGAACCGTAGAGTGTAGAATAGTCTTGCACACGAACCTCATGAGTCCTCGAGGTGCGTATCGTTGTTCAGCTTCTTTCATCAGCAAGCGTTGATAACCGAACGTCGTATGGGCGACCATCGGAGGCGGCGGTCGTAAGGCGCCTCGTGGGCGCCCATATTGCCGTTTTCATTAAACCTACCGTGTTGCTACCGGGCTCGTGTCGTGCTCCGGTCACCTGTCGTGAATCGCCTCCACAAGAGATTGATGGCAAACAGTTATGGCACGATAGCAGCACGACAGGAACACAATATGTCTGTTTTTTATGGTAGTGGCTCACACACTACAGGGAGATCCTATGGCGCTCGACGAGCGGTGTGTGTGCGAAGATGTTGATTAACACTGTTCATGAATAGTTGTAGGTTGTAATTAGGGGGAAACAGATGGCCTGAAAGTGAGTTCCACAGTGATGCAGTGCACCAGACAAAGGAGTTCTTGTGTTGTGATGTTCTAGGTGTTTACAGTGGCACGACGAACTGGTGCGCGCTTGCCGTCTGTCGTGTCTGTCTGACAGTTGCCAGGTGCCGGATGAGGCGAGCCAAATCCTGCAAACATCTGCCGTGAAAGTATCTGTAAAACAAGAACATCTCGGCCACATGTCTGCGGTGTTCCAGACTATCCAGATTCCGAGTTAACTCCGGGTCGCCCACAAGACACACAGCTCTCTTCTGAATGGAACCCGGCAGCTTTAGGGTGCGCTTTGGTGTGGCACCCCAGATGTGTGAGCAATATTCAAAGCACGGTCTTATTTGCGCTTTGCAGAGCAAGAGCAACTGCTGCGGTGTATACAGATTTTTGTTGCGAAATAGCGCACCAAGCTTCTGGGAGGCTAATTTTGCGATGTTAGCAACGTGGTCATGCCAGGACATATTGCTGTTGATCGAGCACGGTACTAATAATTAAAACTGGCCTTTAAGGTGTAGTATTGTCTGGATCATGTACAGATTTTTCTAAGGCTATTATAATACTCATGTATGTTGCGAGCCCAACAGATGCAAATTATGAAGTGTTTTATCGGTTGCGTGCTGAGTATAAGGGACTTTCTAACGGAGTGTTTTGCCAACTATGTTATAGGTATAGATTTAAAGCTGAGGGATGAACCCAGATCCTTCTGGAAATATATCAATGATAAGAGGTCTAGTCATGGTATCCCGGATACTTTATTTTATGGCGACCGAACTGCTTGTAATGATCAGGATATAGTTAATCTTTTTAGGCAATTCTTTCAAACAGTATATGCTAAGAACACCCGCAATAATGATGTTGAATTTATGGACAATAATATTAGCAACAACATTAATTGGACGGAAATATCTAAGACTGATATCTTTGATGAAATTGTCAAGCTTCCTAATAAACTAACCTCCGGATGGTGTACCTAACTTCCTTCTGAAGCAGTGTGTTTGCATTGTTGTGTTGCCTTTGTTTATTATTTTCAATAGATCACTAAAAACCTCTGTATTCCCTGACACCTGAAAGCAAAGTTATATTGTGCCAATATTTAAGGGTGGTCAAAGAGACAATGTGGAAAATTACAGAAATGTATGTATCCAGTCGGCCATACCGAAGCTTTTTGACTCTCTGGTCAGCAAACCATTGACATGAATGTGCAGAGGGTTGTGCCCGGAAGAGCAGCATGGTTTCAGTAAAAATAAGTCAGCAGTGTCCAATTTGGTAGTTTATGAAACAGATATTTTACAGAGTGTGGAGGACCGCAAGCAGGTAGATGCAATATACACGGACTTTTCTAAGGCCTTCGATCGTGTGGATCATCAGTTGCTTTTGCATAAACTTGGTAAAGCTGGCTTCCATCCTAATTTTTGTTCCTGGCTCGAAAGTTCTTTATCCGAGCGTACACAATACGTGAAGTTCGGTTGCTTCTTCTCGGAGGGCATCCATGTTTCATCTGGTGTTCCGCAGGGGGGTCACTGCTCTCCGCTCTTGTTCAATATTTTTATCAGTGACATATTAGAGTGTATTAGAAACAGCAAAGGCTTCAAATTTGCTGATGATATTAAGTTGTGGAGAACTGTGGTGACTGTAAGAGACCAGGAAATTTTGCAGGAAGATTTGGATAGGTTGGCTAAGTGGTGCACAACAAATAAGCTACAGCTTAATATCAGTAAGTGTTGTTGTATTAGCATTTTTCGTAAATCAAGTAGGTTTGGGACTAGTTATTCTATTGATAGTAAGGTTTTAAAATATGTGTCATCGGTTAAGGATCTGGGAGTTATTCTGGACGAGAAATTATCATTTATAGAACACATCAACGCTGTCTCAGTGAAAAGTTCAAAGATGCTGGGCTTTATGTTGCGGAACTGCAAATATCTTTCAGTTGAATCTATTAGACTGGTTTATTGCTCCCTTGTTAGGTCCACCTTAGAATATTGCTCAGTGGTGTGGCCCCCGTATTTTCAAAGTCATATTTATTCTATCGAAAAAGTTCAACATAGGTTTTTCAGATACTGTGCATTTAGGAACAATAACAGAATACAGAACCATAATTATGCTGACATCGAAACTCAAATCGGATTGGCTCCTCTTTAGTGAGCGAGGAGATATGTTTGAGGTCATATTTATATTTAAACTGTTAAATAATCGTATTGACTGTGCCATTCTTTTGAGTTAGGTGGGGCTTACCATTCCTTATCAGGGTCTTCGTCATCAAGCAACCTTTCATATACCGTTTCACAGAACAACATATGATGGTATGAGCCCTATAAATAGATATCTGTGCTTCTTGAATAACTTTAATGTCGATATTTTTAATGTGTCTTTAGGTCAGTGTATTTTTTTCTTTTTTGGTATTGTTATTAACATTGCAATATGATGTAATGAGTTATATAAATTTGTCTCCTGTGTTGGTAGTTATTATCTATTTTATTAATCTAATTCATTTGTAAATTGTATATCTGTATGATGTAATCCGAGACCTAACCTTATTATTATTATTATTATTGTTATATTATTAAATTGTACTATTTAGTGGGGTTTTCCCGTAACAAATAAATAAATAATTCCAGCCTCTACTCCCAGCTAATTCTCTGGTTGGGAGATTTTGTTTATAGTGCCCTCGAGTACTTTGAAAGTATTTACCCCTTGATACGGAATAAAATCCAAAATGTATCCTGAAACGCCTGCGATAACAAAAATGTGTATCCCCATTTGCAGAGTTTGTTTCTGACATACTACCGAAGGTTCTCTCCCGGGGTACTTTTATAGGACACCATAGTTTCATCAATCGCTTATTGCCTTTCGTTATGAAATTTTCTAAAATTATTTCTAAGCTTTCCAATAAAAGAACGGATTTTGAAATACCGATCTAGGTTATCTTGAGAAACGTCATCGTTATTTTTGAAGTGGATAAAACTGTACCGAAATACAAGTTGGTCACCAGTTGTAATGAGCGTTGTCGTCACTTAATACCCATCCAAATTAATTGTTAATAGCTGATGTTTGTTTTGAGACTAGTTTCCTTTTTTTAAATTATTCTTAGAAGTTTGTTATTTCACTTATCAAAGGTAATTTTTTGTGAGCGCCAGAGATCCTAGTGACAACGCGAATTGGATGTGAACATTTAAATATAGATTTATTAGATATTTGTTGTCACAATCCGCAATGTCTTCCAGAGGCAAATTCCAAAATAATAATAATATACTAAAAATACGACTACAAGTATGGTTGAGTTTTGATATAAAGTGATTTTATTCTAAATGAGATTTATCTAATAAATAAATTGGCTTGACAATGAAATTTATGTGAGAAAAATTGATTTGACAAAGGAGCTTATATGATAAAGAAATTAAGATTGGTCTTTACAACATGTTTATTTTCCGATTAGATAATACTTAGCTTCGCCCAGATTATGCTGTAACCAAGTAATTGTGTTGGGGTTTCTACTGAAACCTTTTCCGCCCATTCCCAAGTTAGTGTCAACGGTGGTAGGTATGACAGCACCACGCTCGCTAGGTTTGTCGAGGACTTGTGTGGTTCCTAACGTATCGACTACCTTCCAAGTAGTTCGGTTCAGCGTTGACTCATGCGGACGAACACCTGCTGCTTGAAAAGCAAGATGTTTATTTCAATCAACATCGGGATGATATTACATGAAATGGTAAATAAACTAGTCGTAGACTAATGTAAATTGCTAATTAAATCACATAAAATGAAAAATGATGTTGACATCAGTGACAATGTTAAATCTACGATGAAGCAGTCTACAAATTGAAAATTTTGTGGTAAAAGCAGATACAATTCGAAATTAAAATTAAAATGTAGATTTGAGGTGAAAATGAGTAAAAGAATAAATATTTACTGTTACTCAAGACATTCTTTTCTTAGCGGTATAATGTGAAATTCAAGGGAAAATAATGGAACAACTTGTGTCACATTCAGTATTTCTAATATAATATTAAGTAGAAGCAAAATCTCTAAAAATGAGTCTACAAATCAAAATAAGTAAGCAACATTACTCTTACTTTGGCCCTTGGCACATAAACTAAAAACTGAGCATAACTGTGCCTCAATTTAATTAATGGCAAAGATAATATAATCCCTAGCTCTTATCAAAGGTAATAATTTAGATAAAAAAGTAAATCTAGGTAAATTAACATAATATACTATGAGATTATCCTCTCGTAAATGCACAATAATGTCGGTACATCAGGGTTGAGACTAGGACTGGGTGAAAGCTAATAAATTATGCTTGATATAGCAAAGAAACTGGGAATTTAATTAAATAAACCTGTAAAGAAATAGAGTTCAACGCAACCACACTACGAGGGAAAATTCGGAGAAATGCCACCGAAAATTCAATTAAAGTCATTTGCATGGATGTGTAGAATTTCTCCTAGAATTAACCCAAATAATGCTGTTAAATTTGGGGAATAGAACGAAGGTGCGTTAATTAAAATGTGCGTGACCCTTAAACGATGGAATAATTTACGATTTCCTTAAATTTGGACTATTAATCAAATTACATGAATTTGATTAATATAAATTACAGATACTCACCAATAAATCGGTAATATTACCCTAAAGATGACGACAATAATCAGTGTAAAAAATTAAATTTAATTAATTGAATTAAATTTTCAATTTACTTCAAAAATACTAGGCAAATGATGAACAAATATTAATTATGTATTTAAATTGAAAGAGTTGGTTAAAAATATTGCAAGATAGATAAAATATTTCAAGATTAGAAAATTATTACACATTACAAATTATTACAGCACTCACCCAATCGGCGTCGACGTTCCAAAAAATTATGTGACGTAAGAAACAATTTTCACCCGTAAGAATGTTTTAAGAATATTCAGTAAGATTTCAATAAATAAGGGAATAACCCTGAATGTCTTAATCCAGCATACTCAATCCCCATTCACTCGATTGTACCTCTACGGGAAACAACTGAATGGCCCTTCCCCCAAATAAGTAAGTTTAAACTAAAAGTCAATTATTTAAAATCAAAGCAAAGTAAATACCTGCTACATGCTAATCCTCTCAAATTTAATATACCTTATAGTATAATGAAACAAACTTAAATCTGAAAAGAACTTCACACATACGCACCACGCCCATCTAATTATCATACCATACCGAGTCGTCAAACTTTATTTTTGATTTTTCATAAGAAATAATGTATCAAATCGATTTGAGATCGACATATATTTATTAATTTTGATTATATCCCTACACAGTTTTTAATGAAATGTGACGTTTGAGCATATCAAAAAAAAAACATACATTAGTTTTAAATGAAGCGAATTTATAGTATCTATCGCCATCTGAGCTACGCAAACTCAAAGAGTACACAGCAAGCAGCATATTCTCTGTCACAATATCTTATCCGTCATATTTTTGTTTTAATATTATTATTAAGACTTAATAAAAATATGTTTCATGAATTGTCCTGCAAATTTTGCAATCATAATCATTCTATCGTCATTGTCAAACTTCGGCAATCCTTTAAAACCCGGCTGAAAGTTAGAGAAGTTGCGAAGACCATGAATATTTGATTTAGTTTCATATAAAACATTTAAAACCCTATTTAACTTATTCCTTAGAGTTTTCGGAATTGTGAAATAAGTTTAAAACTGGATTTCGCTATTTGTGAAGTAAAATGACATTGACTAGTAGTTTTTATGACCAAATGATTTTTTTGTCTGCGATATTACATTTGAATTGTTAAAAGCAAAATCTATCTTTTATATAAACGCAGCTTTATGTTGATGCTCAAAAATTCTCAGAGCAGAATAATTTTCCTTTTGCGAATGAGAATAAATAATATTACAATTACATTTACACCGTAAGAATGCTTTTTTATTAAGCACATAAAAGTATATATCCGAACCCAAATCCGGTGCAGACTAAGTACCTAAACACTTTAAGCTATACATTAAATTTGAGCTTATGTATGAAGCTTTAAAGTACTGAAAAATTTCGTCAACAATCGTAACAATAGGAAATTGTACTTGGAAAAGCTTTCAGATGTTTACATTCAAACGTTTGTGGATTAAGTTTTATAAACATGCTTTTTCTTCAAATTGTATTGAGACAATCTCTGGAAGGTACGGAAAGTTGTGCAAACATGGTTAATATGTAATATTTATTAAAATGACTTTATATTGATATTTCTCATAAAGATTTATATTCTGTTTCATTTTTGAAATGTTTGCATCGTATTGAAGAAGTATCAAACAAAAAAAGAAATAAAAAGTTAGATTAGTTTCGCATTAGTAATGAAAATATAAATTTCTGCCTTGCTTCTAGTTTATTTCAACTACAGCATAGTAATTCTGGATATATTTCTTCTTTACGTACCGTCTCTTCTTAGAAGGTTGGCTATTATCATGACTTTTAGTGCTTTGGATGCGGTTGCTCGTAACAGTTCTGTTGATGTACAGTGATAAAATTCTCTCAAGTTCTTTAGCTATGAAGTGCGTCTTCTCCTCATCTTTCGTTTGCCCTGTATTTTTCCTTGTTGTAGCTTGTGATACCTTTCTCCACACATATCGTGACCCAGGCAAACAAGTTTTCTTGTTTTTACAGTGTCCACTATCTCTGCTTTTTTGCCTACTCGTTTTAATATCTCTGTGTTTGTTACCCGCTCCGTCCAAGAAACTTTAAGTATCCGTCTATACACCCACATTTCGAAAGCCTGGAGTCTTTTTAAGTCGGTGTTCGCGACTCCATTCCATACAGAAGGATTGAAAAAACATAACATTTGGCCAGTCTAATCTTAAGTTTGAAATTCAAGTCCCTAGTGCAAAATACTTTCTGCATGTTTGTGAAGGCAGTTCTAGCGTGACCTATTCTGGATCTTATTTCCCGCGAGTGTCCTCCAGTCTCGTTGAACATAGTACCCAGGTATTTGTACTATCTCGACTTCCTCTTTGGGAACATTCAGCCTACCCTAAACATATACTTTACTGATGATCATTAATTCTGTCTTCTTGGTATTAAGTGTAAGACCGGCTTGTACAGTACTATTCACGATTTTGTCCATCATTCTTTGTAGATCCGTGCTATTTGTTGCCCCCCCCCATGAATATGAAAATAAAGTTTAGTATAAAAGTACATTTTAAATTATTCTGTGAAACATGCATCGGTACCTGAAAATAACATTGACCATTTTCTTACAATACCACAACAACAATTGAAAGATCTTTCAGTACCCTCCGACGGCGACGTGTAAAAACCTGGTTGAGATTAGCTATGTCTGAGGAAAGACTCTCCGGTCTCTGTATGCTTAGCATTCACAGAGAATTTGAGAATAATAATAAAGACAGAGTTATTGAAAACGCATTAAATCGGTTGTCACAAAAGAGAAGACATTTGCTATTACTTTTCACCGATTAGGAAAATATAGGTATGCACATCCATAGTTCATAAGATATTTTTTTTAAGGTAGATACATTTCCAATCAAAAAATGTATGTCAAAGTTACGCTACAATTAAGTTTAAGTTAAAGTCAAGCCAACCAAAACCGTATATATGTATTTTTGACAATAAAAATATTTAAGTTTGAATCTGTGTTCACTTTGCCCCAGAGGCACATCTGTGAGAGGATTATGGAATAACTCCCCCATAGCTACCCAAAATTTTTCGCAATATTTGCATAAAAATAATAGAGTTTTTAAATTCAATTAAACGTAACCGAAGAAAAAGGAGAAGAAGAGTTAACGATTGCAGATTCGATTGTTATATTATATCATTAAGAGCGAGGTCCAATTTCAGATTACAATGGTTACCAGTTGCCCAGCCCTACTTTTTACGTTTAATTGACTTGGGAAATGCGTCAATAATGCTTGGTAAAATCCTCTTCGTCGTAACAGGCGTGTTTTTTTTTAACGATTTTAATGACTTTTAGGCAGTAATTGGGCGTGGCACCCACGAATTTTAGCTTCTTCGCCGCGGCACCTGCGCCAAGCTTTTCCCTCATGTCGCTAAAGTGTATTTGCTTCTCACATAGAATTTTCATGAGTCTGTCGTGGCTTACACATCGAATGCTTTGTTGTAATCCAGAAGACAGAAGAAAAGATCTTGAATCACATCTAGACACACACCTCTGTATTAGAACATTCATGGCAAATAATGCCTCTCGTGTCCTCATTGCATTTCTAAAGCCAAACTGGCTTTCACTGATGCCTTCTTCTAGCTTAGTATATACACGTGTATGTATTATTTTTAAAAATATCTTTAGAATGTGACACATGAGACTGATGATGACGGTTATATGATCGCTGCATTGTCTTGCATTCGGCTTTTTCGGAATGACTACAAATGTTGACATAAGCCATTCTTTTGGGATTATGTGGTTTTGGTCTATAAGTTTAAAAAATTCTGATAATATTTGATCAGGTCCGGGTGTTTTGTTGTTTTTCATGTTCTTGATAGCATTCATAACTTCGTCGTTAGTTATACCACGACCTATTTAACATGTTTGTTCCAGCTTTTGTTGTTTTGTGTCTGCAAAGAGTTCCTCTTTATATTATTTCCAGTCTTTTAGTTTGCCAGTTATGCCTGCGATAATACTGCCATTCTTGTCTGTTAGTGTCGTTACTTGTTTTTGTCGTTGTTTGCCTGATTATTCTTTTACTTTTTTATGAACATTAAAGATATTTAATACTGGACCTGTACTACTTCTACTCGAGTTGCTGAGGTTGAATTTACAAAAGATCTCACAATTTTGGGATCTTTTGTAAATTTAACCTCAGCAACTCGAGCAGAAAGTAATCTCCAGTAGAAACATTCAGCAGGTCCAGTATTAAATATGTGTAACTGTCTGGCAAATAATAACAGTAAACAGTAAAGATATAGTATTTTTCTTGTAGTTCTTCGATTTCAGTGCATTTTTCTCTATAGCACGCTTCTTTAGCCAATCTGATCTAATTAGTTTGTGTTTGTGTTTCTTTATATTTATTCGACTGGTGTTCCTGGAATGTTCGTCTCGGGTCCAATAAGTCCAATATTTCTTTAGTCATCCACGGTTTTTCTATGTCGTCTTTCTTTGATCAGTATTGAATGGCTTGTTTCTATTATTGTCGTTTTTAGTTTTAACCAGTTCTTGTTTATGTCTCCGCTTTATATATTTGTGCCTATATCTTCTATTTTTTGTTTATTTTTGCGGTTAATTGTGATACATCTATTTTGTTTTACTTCCTTCAGTCTGACGCTAAAGTTAGCTATGAGTGGATTGTGGTCGGAAGCTATATTCGCTCCCGGATATGTTTTAACCTATTTTATTGCGTTACGATATCTTTTGTTTATCAGAATGTAATCAATTTGGTTTCTGATTATATTCTGCACTGAGTTTGCTGGTAAAATCCATGTATAGAGACGTCTTTTAGGGAGTTTGAAAAGTGTGTTCGTGATGACCATGTCTTTTTCTTGGCAGAATTGTAGTAGTCTTTCTCCCCTCTCGTTTCATTCTCCCAGTCCAAATTCTCCTAGCTAATTATCTTCTTTTCCCTTTCCTACCTTCGAGTTGAAGTCTCCCACTTTGTGTCTCTAGCCTTTGTCTATTTCATCAAAAAACTCTTCTACTATGTCATTATGTTTATCCATTATTGGTGCATAAAACTGGATAATGTTGAGTTTTCCATATCATGTAAGCAGTTGGATCATCATTACTCGGTCTGACAGTGGGACAAAGCTTGTTACCGCTTTATTAGTATTTTCGTCAATTATTATTGCTACTCCGTCTCTGTGGTCATGATCGTTATTTCCCGAGTAGTATACTACCATATTTTAAGTCCGAAATTGTCCCGAGTTCTTCCATCTTGTCTCACTAACTCCCAATACATTTAGCTTTAATCTATGCATCTCCTGGATCACATTTCCGGTTTCATACAGGGTCCTTACGTTCCATGTACCGATTCTCATTGCTGACCCGAGGATTCTTCGCACCCTCTGATCATCTAGGACCGGCCGAGCAGTGAGGGCCATTTGTGTTTTTCTCTCAGCCATGATAATCATACAAGAGATATCCTTGCCGGATCTTTAATGTATTGGTTTCTCGTTGCCTTCTATATCTTAATGCCGTTGACAACTTACCCAGTTGTGCTTCATCCGCCTTTGAGGCCAATTTCTCAGCCTCAAGGCAATAGGGTACCCTTTCACTTACTAGTTGGTCCACCCATATATATTCTGAATATATATGCACCTAAATTTACAAATCTTTAGACAGGAAATACCGATGTATAAAGCGGCCAAGCCAAGAATAACAGAGAAATGGCGGTCACATCTGGAATGGTTCCGATATTTGTTCGACTAGATATAAATAGCGCGCAAAACGCGTGTTAATCATTGAGTGTTGAGTTGTAAAGATATATTAGTTGTAAAGTTATAAAAGTAGTACAGTGTGTTTAATTGTATACAGTGCTAAAGAATAAAGATAGTAAAAGTTGTGCTTTTATCAAATCGCAACAGAAATACATAACAATTTATTAAAATTACGCTTATACTACATGAGTGCTTTTTTATTACGCACATAAAAGTATATGTCCGAACACAAATCCCGGTTAGACTAAGTACCTAACACTTTAAGCTATACATTAAATTTGAGCTTATATATGAAGCTTTAAAGCACTGGGAGATTTCGTCAATAATCGTAGAAATAGAAAATTGTATTTGGAAAAGCTTTGAGATGGTTATATTCAAACGTTTATGGATAAATTTGATAAAGATGCGTTTTCTTCAAATAAGATATTGAGCCAGAAGGTCCGGAATGTTTTGCAAATATTCAGTCATATTTATTCAAAACACTTAATATTTGATATTTCCAAATATCTATTTTTTGTTTCATATTCGAAATATTTGCATAATGTTGAAGAAGTTTCACCCACAAGAAGCAATTTATTTAAACTAAGTATAGTAATTCTGGATTTATGCACTTAATTTTACAACCTTTTGCAATTGATAGAAGTTAAGTTGCGACACGTGAAATCTGCGAATTTTAGACAATCAACTATTAACTCAAACTAATTTAGGCTAGGGTACGAATTTTCAAAAATAAAGTTAGTTCCTCGGGACGCAATGTTTTCCTTATTTACACTTATGCTCGTCAGTATGAAATATGAAATATGATGTAATTAATATCGTCTGTTCTGGGGTCTTCTAACGATCCTATGATATTTCTTGTTAGTCAAAGTTGCACTTGTGCTCTTTATACCGTCTGTACGAGTCTTGCCTAGCTACATGGCCAGCCGATTTCCATTTAAGTTGAGCTACTCTTCTGAACATGTTCGTTATCCGAGTTTTCCGGATTTTACCGTTTTGCTTCCTAATGGGGAGTTTACCGAAGAAGATAAGAGAAATAATCTCGATCTTGGGTCTTGGTCTTGTGAAACCGTTTATTGTATAAGAAAAGCTGAATGGCTAGTGTGTACGGATTAAATATTATTATTACGATTGGGAATAAAATATTGTCACGGCTAGCGAAAAATCTGTATGTTCTTGGGCTGCCCTATACAACTAACTTGCGCGTCTACGTTATTTCCTACCGAAAACATTCCTGAGAGCTCTGTTATTTTCTGATGTCTAGTGCGACCAACGCACGTCGAGAATAATAGAGAAGTGGCGGTCGCTTCCGGAATAGCCCCGATATATGTTCGACTGGATATAAATAGCGCGCAAAACGCGTGTTGCAGTTAGTTAATCATGGACTGTTGAATTGTAAAGATATATTAACTGTAAAGTTATAAGAGCAGCATCGCATGTTTAATTCTATACAGTACTAAAGAATAAAGAGAGTATTATTTCAAAATAGTAAAAGTTGTGCTTGTGTCAGAGCTCAAAAGAAGTACTTAACAATTTATTAAAATCATGTTTATAACACATGAATGCTTTTTATTACGCACATAAATGTCCGAACACAAACACCGTTTAGACTAAGTACATAGACACTTTAAGCTCTATACATTAAATTTGAGCTTATGTATGAAACTTTAAAGCACTGAGAGATGTTGTCAACAATCGTAAAAATTGTATTTGGAAAAGTTTTCAGATGTTTACATTCAAGTTTGATAAAGATGCGTTTTCTTCAAATAGGATCTAAATTATATTGAGCCAGAACGTCCGGAATGTTTTGCAAATATTCATGTTATAGTCGTATTTATTCAAAAGAACTCATATTTGATATTTCTAAAT
>MU184585.1:235868-260543 GCA_016904865.1 Pissodes strobi | reverse complement strand
TTATAGTCGTATTTATTCAAAAGAACTCATATTTGATATTTCTAAATATATATTTTCTTTCCCTATGAAGATTTATATTCTATTTCATTGAAGAAGTGTCAAACAAAGTTACATTAGTTTCGCATTAGTAATAAAAATATAAATTCCTGCGTTGCTTCTAACTTATCTTAATTATAGTACAGTAATTCTCGGTTTATATGCTTAGGTTTACAATCTTTAGACAAGCGGTAATTGATAGCAGTAAAGTTGCGACTCGGGCACTCTGCAAAGTATCGACAATCAGTATTTACTATTCTAATTACGAAAATGCTAATAAACTAATCTAGGGTAAGAATTTTCAAAAATAAACAAAGTTCGTTCTTCGATACGCAATGTGTTCTCTTTATATGCTCATCAATGTGACATTTAGAAAATATGCAAGTTTTTGTTATGATGCAATTAAAACGATTTTTGATTCAGTTTCCTATTTAGATAGCTTGTACCTTCAAAAGTAAATCAGATACAATCATGCGGTTTGTGCTAATCCATCACTTTTTTTGGCTTATTGTTACAATTAATCTTCGATATTTTAAATGGAACGCCCAATAACTTTTCTAATAGGTACGCTTTCTATAATCCCCACTTTCCTAATATGCATTTTTCTGTTAATGAATTAATTGAAAAATTAAATTTTATAACGGTCTATGCATCCGTTAAAAACTAAAACGCGATTGTTAATATTATTTACATCTTTATTGTACAAGAAGTATTCATAAAAAGTTAAAAGAAATACTACATATAATAATCATTCCCTAAAATACATTTATACAGTTTAAACTTTAAACTCAAATGATAGTAGTTTAGTTTGTCATTTTATCCAATAATGGCGGAAGGTAGCACTTATCTTTGACGTAGTCCGACAAGAAAAAGTCGAAAACCAGTAAATCTAGAGAATAAGGTGTCCATTCTATAGGCTTCCTTCCTCCTATCCATATTTGACCAAATGCTTCTGTCACCGATCTTCTGGTTATGGGAGGAATATGGAGTGATATACAGGGCGTTTTATATGATATAACCCACAAACTCTATCTTATTTACTTTTGAAGATACAAAATATCACCCTGTATATACCTACTATTTGCAATACAAGGATAATACGGTTAGAATTAAATTTTAAGATAAATTAAGCATTCCGTCAAGGCTCTTGTGACAAAGTTTTATGATTGAACAAGAGGACAAAAGATCTACATATCTCTGCTAAACCACCTGCTACCACTGCAAATTAGCACTCATCTTTGGCCGCCACATTTAAATTATTCCCAATTAAAGTTTATCCGATTGCAGTTGATGGCATAAATCGACGGTTAGGGCTATAAAGTAATCGCCTTTTCGATTTACGACAAAGAGGCTTACTCTTTGTCGAAAATCGAATGCAATGTAGGTTGGTGTTGAGTTTATTATGATGGCTTCAACTTCAAGTTTTTCTCTACTTTATGTTTAACGAATTAGCAAAGGTCCATATTCCCTGCGAGAAAAACTCTCAAACTGAACGTGAATGATGCTTTCATGGCCCAGACCTGCAAGTTATATCTGTAGCATAATTACGATCTGTGCCAATATGTAAGAACCCCCCTGGGGTCCCCTGGACCCAACGCACTCTCGGGGAAGAAACAATCGAAAATTGATGTTCTCCACAAGCCATTATGAAGGGCTGGTCAACGGAATTAAGGCCGCCGCGCCATCTGGAAAGGGGCGCAGGCATAATATAACTCATATAGGAGGTGAAAATGTTTTATTGGATGGAGGCTTATAAGAATTTTAATCGAATTCAATTTACCAAGCAGAAATGACTGCTGACGATTCCGAAGAAAGTTTTAAGCAAATGATCGAATATATTTCCGGTAATTTAATCAAACTGATGGATAATGTCAACTATCATTCTAGGTTAGTAGAGAAGCTTTCCACAACTTCATGAAAAAAGCGGAGATCATTAAGTGGTTACAGCGGAAGTGATTGAATTGTAATGATAACATGGTGAAAAAAGAACATTTGGATATTGTTAGGCAGCGTAAGTCAAAGTTTAAAAAATGTGCTATTGATTAAATGGCAAAAATCGAGGTACCCTCCCGTCATTCCGAGCTGAAACCAATTGAGCTTATATCGGTACAAGTAAAGGGTTATGTGGCTAGGAACGACAATACTTTTAAAATCCAAAAAGCACGACAAATTTTGGTGGACTCATGAAATCTGTTATAGCAGAGGAAAAGATGTGAGATCTTGGTGACGTAACCTATCAAACTATGTATAGGCCCGATAGCCTTTAATTGTCACCTTTGGATATGACAACTCTCCAGATTTTTCTGAGGATTTGACTTTTAATTATTAGAATTATTAGAATCTGTTATTGGTGTATTTGCATACAATAATTTCTTTATTTTTTGTTCTAAACTGTTTTGTTTTGATGAAAAAACCAAAAAATAATAATAACACGCACATGTACCTCATCACGTATTGAGAAAAATTAAAACTCAGGTCTCTGGCAGTGATGCCCCGATTCACTGCTTATTCTGATGGGCTATAATCTATTCTATTTTCCTAAATGTATTTATAAAGGGGATTGAAGAGGTAAAAGTTGATGAGACACACACACACACCCGAATACTATTTTGAATATTTTATGAGGGCACTGACCTATCAGCTCCTATAAAATAGACTTTAATTTACAGTCGTAGTCCACATTTAGGAGCGTTTTGACTATTTTTTCAATTCGGATTTCAAAATCATTTTACTTAGATTAAAGTGAATTTACTACAAAACTCAATATGACAGTGTACAGGGTGGCTCGAATTCATGTCTATGTATGGAGAACTCGAAAACCGTAAGAGATACAGTGTCGATCAAATTAAGGCAAAATTGCGCATTTAAGTGCCTAACAATATGCCGTTTACAAAGTTTTAAAATTCTGAGTATTTACGGAGATATCCGGAAAAAACCGAAATTTTTAAAAATCGTTTTATTTTTTTCCTGGGCTTATTTAAAAACGGATTTCAAATCTAATTGCACTTTTGCATTGCCACTTTTTCCGCTCTATCCAATGATGATATCCAGTTTGAAGCCCAACGTTTCGTCTTCAAGGGATCATCATCAACTTTCTTTTTTTAAATACGAACTTTAATTTTTTTATCGTTTTTCAGATGGTATTGGCGTTATTAATATGAGTATGTGTTTTTATTATTTTATTATTTTTTTAAATTTTTATTATTTTTTTATTATTTTTATTTTATATATTTTGCTTTGGCGTGATTTTAAATAATTTAAAGTATGTACTTTTGAAATTTTCATATTTTATAAAAATATTTTATTTGTTTTTTTGCATTAAGTGGAAAATTGGAGCCCGTATTAAAAATTAAAAATACTAAAATTGTTTTTTACGAGAATATGGCCATGAACTATTACTCAAACAAGTTGCTTAGTGCATTTTATTTCTAAGCAAAATTCCAATCGGTGTTTTTCCATCGAAGTTCCTATAGTATCACGTAGTATGATTATAAATTGTTGATGTTCTCTATTAAATAAATTTTTTAATTGGTTAAAAGTTGGGATTATTTTATCTTTGCAGTAAGCAACTTGTTTGAGTAATAGTTCATGGCCATATTCTCGTAAGAAATAATTTTACTATTTTTTATACGCTCCAATTTTCCACTTAATACAAAAAACAAAATAAAATATTTTTATAGAATATAAAAATTTCAAAAGTACCTACCTTAAACTATTTCAAATTTCGCCAAAACAAAATATATAATTAAAAAAAATAATAAAAATTAAAAAAATAAAATAATAAAAAAATAAAAAAAAAATAAAAACACATAGTCATATTAATAACGCCAATACCATCTGAAAAACGATAAAAAAAAATTAAAATCCGTATTTAAAAAAAGAAAGTTGATGATGATCCCTTGAAGACGAAACGTCGGATTTCAAACTGGATATCATCATTAGATAGAGCGGAAAAAGTGGCAATGCAAAAGTGCAATTCAATTTGAAATCCGTTTTTAAATAAGCCCAGGAAAAAAATAAAACGAATTTTCAAAATTTCGGTTTTTTCCGGATATCTCCGGAAATACTCGGAATTTTAAACCTTTCTAAACGGCATATTGCTAGGCACCTAAAGGCGCTATTTTGCCTTAATTTGACCGACACTGTATCTCTTACGGATTTCGAGTTCCCCATACATAGACACGAATTCGAGCCACCCTGTACAATATGGATATATTTCATGAGCAATTAGGAGGCATTTTCAAAAACAGGTCATAATTTGTATACAACAAACAGCCTTTGTTCGGAACAAAGAACCAACTACTTCCAACAGGGTAGCTTCACAATCAACTAAACCGCTTGATATCCCCGGACATATGCTTCTCTGATCTTGTTTCAGTTTTCCAACACTATGGACTAAAAGACGCCCCAATTTAGTAAATAAATGGTCCAAGATTAATTTTACTCTTTCCTTCTTCCGCTCCATTTACAAGCCAAGGGAAGATAGTCTATTTGTTCACATGTATTATAAAAGCTTTATTTCTGATCGTGCAGGGTGATTCATTGTCGCCACCTTTATAGGGTATATGGATATTATTGATTTCCTAGGCGTTAATTCAAACTTTTTTACTCTATACCGCACAAGCAAAGAGTACACTATATGCATATACAAACAAGAATATGGTGTTTCTATCAATGATATATTAGTTAGTCCTGCAAGGCTAGATAATAAAGCTCTATTTTGTTTCAAAATCCTCCCGATAAATCGTCTTGAATAAAATACTGTTTTCCAGGTAACGATACAAACATAATCAGCTTATCGGTTAGGTTGGGTTAGTTTCAAACCATTCCATTTATGTGCACTGGCGAAAATACTGTGTCCCTATAAATAATATATTAGTTAGTCCTGTATAATAAATCTATATTTTGTTTTAAAATTCTCCTTCTACATCGCTTTAAGTATAAGACTGTTTTCTAGATATCGATTAGGATGGGTTAGTTTTCCATTTATGTACAGGGTTATCCAACGAGGACTAGACAAGGCGATTTTTTGACTTTCCCTGTACTTTTATAAAAAAAACTGAAATAGCCATCATATGTAATTTTCTCCTGCTAATTCGGATATGTTCAGTAAAAAACAATTGAACATCAAATAAGAGTGCTGGTCACTTTGATATTTTTTTAAATGGAACACCCTATATATTACTACATTTTTGGACTCTCTAGAAAAATCTAAACATATTTTGTGTATAATATCCTATACCTATCTTTAGCTGTTTACCAAATATTGACAGTTGAAGGTCGGGCATTTTTACATTTTGACAGGCTCTAAAATCTAAACCGCACGAGATCAAAGAAAACGGTTTGCACATTCCTATCTTGGGTTCTCATAAGCTATCGAATGATAGTAACTTTGAATTTAACCGGAGGTTTAAAAGTTTCGGTTAATTTTATTCGCAGGTTACATTCGAAGATACAGTCATTCGATAGTTTATGAAAACTTAAGTGCAATCCGTTTTCTTTGATCTTGTGCGGTTTAGATTTTAGAGCCTGTCAAAATATCAAAATACCCTGAAAGTTGGGTATACTGTCAATATTTGATAAACAGCTAAAGATAGGTATAGGATATTATACACAAAATGTGTTTGGATTTTTCTAAGGAGTCCGACAATGTAGTAATATACAGGGTGTTCCATTTAAAAAAATATCAAAGTGACCCCTAGCACTTTTATTTCAATTGTTTTATTACTGAACATATCCGAATTCGCAGGAGAAAATTACATAAGATGGCTATTCTAGTTTTTTTTATAAAAGTACAGGGAAAGTCAAAAAATCGCCTTGTCTAGACCTCGTTGGATAACCCTGTATAGTAGCGAAAATACTGTGCTTCCATAAATGACATATTAGCTAGTCATATAATAAATCTATAGTTTGTTTCAAAATTCTCCACCTAAATCGCGTTGAATAAAAGACGGTTTTCTAGATACTGATACAAATAAAATCATCATATCGATTAGGTTTGGTTAGTTTTAAACGATTCGCATGCTAGCGAAAATAATGTGTTCCTATAAATTATATAGTAGTTAGTCATCTATAATAAATAGTTTTTTTAAGAGTTCTTCTCCTAAAGCGCTTTGAATATAAGATGGTTTTCTTGATATCGCTAAAAATATAATCAGCATATCGGTTAGATTGTGTTAGTTTTAAACCATTTCATATATGTTACTAGCGAAAATACTGTGTTCCTATAAATGATATATAGCTAGTCCTATATATTAAATTCATAATTTGTTTCCCGTCCTAAATCTCTTTGGCTAAAAGACGGCTTTCTAGATATCAATAGAAATATCGGTTAGATTGGGTTAGTTTTAAATCATTCCATATATGTATACCAGAAAACACAATACTGTCATGAATATTAAATCAAAAATAATTCACTTTGACGTTATTTCAAGTATTTTTGCTTTTTCTCACAACAAAATGAATTCTGAGAATTTGCCATCTGATATTGAGGAAACTTTAGTCAAATACGAGATTGCTTATGCTAAATATGATAAATGCTGTACAGAAAAGAAGATTCGCAAATTAGCAAATTAGAAGCTATTTTTATCATATTTTAGTAGTTTATCAAAAGCTTGTATGCCTTGATCTTTATGGTCGCATTATTCCATGATACGTACGATGATTTCCATAAAACCTAAGGCCGATATAAGTAAACACACGAATTTAATTACATTTCTTAAAAGAAATTGTGAGGGCTGTAGCGCAAACAAAAAGTCAAGGGTATTCACTAGAATGGATGTAAACAAGCTTTTCAAAAGAAGCGGATAATCAGCGGATACTAAACAATTTTTGTTTGGGTCTTAATTCTTGAAGAATTGACAAATTTACTTTTAGACAATGTAAGTTGAAAGTGAAAGTGTCCATTTTATTTTTGGCAAACATTAAAACCAAAATATTCAGAGACTTTTTATGGTGTTTGGAAATAATGATGGTACAAATATGGTTGAAATTATTTGTAGTTACATTATTGTTCTTCGGCGTAAGTTTCTTAACGATAAAACGTCCTAATAGTTGGCATTCCAACACAGTTTCTTATGGTTACATTGACAATTCAGCCGAAAATAAAATAAAAACGGCCGTAATTCTTCGCAAGTTTTTTCCTAACCATAAATTTATTTGAAAGATTGCAAAGATTGTGTTATTAATATTTGTAACAAATAATTAAATTCTAAATATAGTAGCTTCTTATTAGTTTAAATACATTTTCACATATGCTTAATGCTCTTTTTATTGACTTTATTAGATTCTTTGAAAAGCAGTGAGATGAAGAAAACCCATGCGGTAAAAAACTCCTCATCTCACGCAAAATGAGTGGGATACGATGTTCCTACGTCACGGGTGTAGATAAAGCAATTAAACGTTACATTTCATATAAATCCCATTTAGATTTTTTTTATATGAACAAATATTTTTTATTAGTGTGATCATCTAACAACTGTGTATTTAAATATTCAAAAGAGACGAGGCTTTAAAAATAAAACGATCAATATGTACAGAGACTGACACAAGAGATTAATCACTCATGAATTCACTTGTCGATGCTTTGACAACTGGTTTCACAATTTTAGACAATACAATGAGGGTTTTATATATTTGCTAAATTGTGAAAACGTTAATTTTTCATCGTATGGTAAATTCGTTGTTTGAATAGGTAATTATAGTCAATATTCGGCTAAATGAAGCGTCGGATGTGTAGTAACTTCGTCACAAGGTGTTCTTTTTTACTTTCATTAACTATAAATGTGTCTTACACCCGTGGAAGGCATATTTCGCATCCGTGTGATTGCCACTAACTTTCACACTTGTACGCCTTTCCACACTTGTTGCACAATATACTTTTCTTAAGCGAAAGGGGAATTTTATTTCATTTTTATTAAAACAAGAAATTACCGAGCGTCAATTGAAGTTTTACACCTAAAATTTTAGTTAATTTTCGAGAGGATCTAAATCTGGAAGTACATAACGTATATTTATGCACTACCACATGTAGAATTCGGCATTGTTATCTGCATACAGTAGCATAATAAGTAGGATATTATGACCACATTTCTATTTTTTTCAAGATGACCCTGAACTAGGTCTCACCCACTTTTCCTTGAATAGCATTGGGACTATTTAAATATATTTGTGGGCGTTTGAAGGTCGAAATCTTGAGTTTCGAAGCTAATGAGCGTGAATGTCCCGAATGTTGTTTAAGATTATTTTGTTTGAAGGTCAGTTAGAAACATTTAGCTTGACATTGTGTGCCCATGCATGAGCCAGGGAAATTATCATTGGAAGATTGTCGCAGGTCGAGATGATTATAAGCTTGAAGAGTTGTCGATTTTAGTTTAATTAATGTCAAGAAATAATACCAAATAAATACTGATCATTTTCATCATCATTAAAATTAAGTACGGGCCAGGATTTATTCCTGGATTCCTTTCAGATGCTATCCTTAACGCTAACTGAATAGTTAATACTTAGGATCTTTCAAGGCAATTAATGCTATGACTTATTTCGGGAAAGATATCTTTAAAGTTAACAGACATAGACGTAACTTACGGATTTGAATTGTGCTGGGGAAAATATTATCGTCACTTAAGCAATTTTAGAGTAACTTTTCGATATATCATCAACTTATTTTTATACAGACTATTTAAGAACATACACTAACTCGAAATACTAGACCGTTTTATGTCTTTGTTCAAAGCCACGTACTCACCACCCGAACATTAGTTCGCGAACAGCCGTAAACTCGATTTCACTTTTCGACGTTTTCTAGTTTTTTGAATTTGATGCAGTAGTTTCCGAGAAAACACGTTAAAAAAACTGCCAATAAACAAACGTAATGCTTTTTTAACTTTTCATGCAAATTTTGCATAGTGTAACTAGCACCGTTTTTATCCAAGAATTAATTTACTTGCTTATTTACAAATTAGTACTTTTTTTACTACAGAATTCGATGCTTGTAATAAAAAACCAATCGCAGTTTTTTTTATCTTCCGCTGAAAGTGGAAGGGATAAATATAAGGCACATATTATTAAATGGATATTGGAAAAAAAAACCGATAACTTACTCATTAATGGTACCTTCATATCAAATTTTCTTGGTTTTGCATGCAGATAAAATGCAATACCTCTAATGACATTTTTCTACAAGGTCATATCAAAAAGTTATAATAAATGACTTTATTATTTTAAATGCGACACCCTGAATATTTTTAAGTCAAATGATAGTTTTTACTCTTTCTAAACCAACGATGCATTACTCTTACTTGTAAACAAATAATTTAAAATTTTTCCATAAGAACATAATGTGTTAGGCAGATATGAGACGACCCTGACAAGCTATGGATCACATCTATACACCTTCTTGTGAATCTTGAGATAGGTGTAATACATCGTTGGATGCCTATCAAAATTCTGTTTACGACATTCTTTGTTTAACAAAAAAGTGGCAAAGAATTGCTGGAACCGCAACTTTCTGAGATTTCCCGGAAGTAGTATATTGTGTAACTAGTAGAAAAAACAAAATAGTTTTGGACGACTGTGGTAATTCCTGGACGAGGCGCAGCCGAGGCCAGCAACACAACAGTTCAGGAATGTGCTTTTCCTACGAGTTGCACATACCATTTTTTATCCGATTGGAATTAATTAGAATACGTATTTATAAAAATAGAGCCAATTATTACTCTAAATAAAAACGGTGTTTTAAATTTAAACTCAACATAATATTATCAAGTTTGAATCGAGCGAGCTTGGATTAATTACGAAAATGTTATATTCCCGTCCTACGACGGAAAACTTATATTCCCGCACAGTTATTGTATGTATGTTGTATGTATGTTGCCAAGCAACGAATACAATATACTGGAATCATGACTTTTGCGGCGAGAAAAAGCCCATAGGAAAGGTGTAGTTTTTCGTCCGATCGGATATAAAGTATTGAACTCTCTAGTGGGTGGCTAGTTAAGAAGGGCACTCGGCTAAATATCGAAAACTTACGGTAAAAAATGTATGAATAAAGCGGTAAAGAAAAAATACTGGAAATGATTCTTAAATTTCTATAATGACCGTTATAATTGCCATCTCACATTTTAAAATCCGTTTTTTTTTGCAAAATTATCTTGTATTAAAGATAGCTAGAATGAGAATGCACTGACATTTAAAAGCTGAAATAAATTCCATTCTTTTTCGTAAATACATTTTGTTGCATCTCTTAAAAGAACGTGGAATATTCCCGGGAATAAATGCAAATAACTTCAAAATGGCTGAACCGATCTTAACAAACTGAAGTCGTTAAAAAGGACATTTCTTAGGCTATCAACTGTGTCTTGCATGGAGTGATTGCGATTGCTTACTTCTCTAGCAGGCGTTTGCCGACATAACCACAAATAAGACAGATTTTGTCAAAAAATTTAAATTCAGCGATATCACTACCTATAGTACGCCAGTGAAAATCGTATCTCGATAATCTCTTACCTAAGAATGTAAGTTAAACAAATTTCTGATTTTGGGATAATTTTTCGGTAGACCTGTCGTTAGGTTATACCTAATTATCATCTTACCACAGTCTATATTAATTTACTGTTAAAACTAACTAACCCAACATGACAAAGATAATAGTATTTATTATTTATTGTTAAGAAATTAGCTTGCATAGATTGCAGATGCAGTTTTCATTGACGTATTAAGCTCCCATTTGGCTATTTTTAAAGTGATATCGTCACTTTTAAATTTTTTGAAAAAAAATGTCTTATTTGTGATTGTGTAGGAAAACGGCCCTTAGCGGCGAGGTAAGTAATTACCAATTCAAGACAATGTTAATTGCCTAAGAAAAACCCTTTTCAACCACTCCAAGTTTACTAACACCCGCTCAGCCATTTTGAAGTTATTGACATTTACTTCCAAAAAGTATTTAACAAAGAAGAATCGAATTTATCTCGGTTTTAAAATCGCAATGCATTCTACCTACACTGATAAAAGAGGTTACTTAATTTGCATAAAAATGGAATTTATTCAAATACATGTTTGTTTCCTATATGCGAAACAAATGTTTATATAAAAATTCGTCAATATTTATTTGTTTTCATCCGCAACATTTACTGCGACTAAACAAATAATTATTTAAGTGGAATGAATAGGAATTTGTAGAAAGCAGCAAGAATTTTGAATCAAATGCATTATTTATTTGATTTAAATAACTGTTTTTTTACATAGCTACCCGCTGCTTTTAAACAAATAAATAATGTATTTGGTTAAAACATATTTTTTTGATATAACTTGCTGCAGTTTTTAAACAAATACATAACTTATTTGGTGGAAATGTTTTTTGCTTAATATGAATATCCGAGTTATATGATTTAAATAGGCATTTATTAGCTCTGACCACAGCTTCTTTAAGTAGAAAATCTCATTGGTTTACTGAAATATTTAAAGTAATCGTTTAAAGGAAATATTTATTTTATTTAACACATTTGTGTACAAGGCATTCAGGAAGCGTTGCTTTGTTTTTTTTTTATAATAATGACGTGAAATTTAAAAATTTAGTGAAATATTTTTTTGTGCATTGCACAGCAGATTATTTCAAATTTCTCATCATCTTCATTATAAAAAAACAAAGCCAGCGTGCTCCCTGATAGAATGTCCTGTATATGTATAGACTTAATAAAACATAATTTCTATAACATTTTAACGGGGTATATTTTATATCGCTTTGATAAGAATAAGTCAATTAAGTATGCAAAAAAATATACACAAATAATTTTTTCATTAATTTATTAAAAAAAAACAAGATATATCTATAATGAGACAGTAAAGAGAATGCGACAGGCTTCTTTTTTTCTATTTTTTGTATAAAAAATAGTCTACTTCTAGTAGTATAAGTGTTATATAGGCATATAACAACACATAAAAAATCCCCTTGTCAAAGAACAAAATAAAAAATATATATTCTACTTAGCAACTGCTTAGGCAGCTGTACTCGTACTAATAGGTACCTATAAGTATTATACCAAAAAGTTATACATATAACAAAAAATAAAACCTTTTCAAGAAACAACATTAATATACTTGAATTCTACCAACTAAACTGATAAACTGAAATGTTCTATCTCATCCATTTTTCGCTATATGGGTTATGGCATGCATGGAACACAAAACCCTGATGATGACAAAATAACAGTATATAGTTGACTGCGGGCAAGATTAGTAAACGTTACCAATCTTGGACTGCGGTCACCACGCGGGTTTCTTACTTCCAAAAAAACGATTGAAGCCGCGCCGGCCGAGTGGTACGACGACTATACGACAAAATGTGACGAATCATAGTCAGATAGACAGAGCACTGCGCGGAAGAACGACCGGGACGTGAATTAAAACCAAGATATTTCGAGTGACAAATTGGTTGTTCTATGCAAAGTGTAGACTTGTTCTAAGCAAATATTTATTTTAAAGCAATAAAAAACTGTCTGTACAAGTAAATACATTTTGTTTGACCGAAACAAGACATAAAGCAAACAAATATTAGAACAAAAGCAAATAAGTCGATTTGTTTGCGATAACCATAATTTATATCGACCAAATAAAATGTATTTAATTGTAATAAAAATAATTCAAACAAAATATTTGTTCAACTATTTAATAAAAATTTTATTGGTGTATCTTTAATATAAAAAACTTACAAAAACGAGTTTTAAAAAATAAGATGGCGATTATGCCCCCTGTCGGTCATTTTGGAAGCCGCTTTAGTCAAAAATTTATTTATCGTAATCAAATACTTTTTGAGATATAGCGGATTGTCTTTCTTAACTGGTCACCCGGTACATAGATGCATAGATAATCTGTTCTTATACTGAAAAAAAATTTAATCCAAAAAAATGGACTTTATTCAAGCAAATATTTGTTCGATAATGGTCAAACAAATATTTGTTTGAATAAAAAATAATATTTAATTCATTTATTTTTAAGATTTTCTTTGTTCGAAATAAATATTTATTCCGAACAAACAATATGATTTTTTAATTATTGTTCACATCAAACAAAACTAACAAATAAAATTATTTTTGATTCAAATAAGACAAATTATTTCGTACAAATACCCAAAACATTGGTTTAAATACCCGACCTATTTAAATTAAAAAACAAAGGTTTTGGGACAAATATAACATATATATATTCTAAAGCCTTTGTGTTTTGATTGAAATCTTAGGTATATTTGTTCAACGATAGCTTATGAAAAACCAAGATAGGAAAGTGCAAACCATTTTGCTCTATCTTTAGTCGTTTAGATTTCACAGGCTGTCAAACTTGGTAAATGGTCGATTTTCAACTGTCAATATTTCAAAAACAGTTGGAGATAGGTATAGGACATTATTCATGAAATATGTCTAGAATTCTCCGCAAAATCCAAATATGCAATAATATACAGGGGATTCTATTTAACAAAAAAAATATTTTTTCTGTCACTCTAATTTGGAACACCCTGTATATCTACATTTTATGTCAGAATATGCGCGATCGAAAAACAAAATCGACGGGTTCGAGCGATTTTTTAAAAAAATTGTGGTTTACCAGATAATGAATTTGTTCCATATTTTAGCCCATCACTGTATGTCTTAGTGTTCTTTTAATTGATAAAATATCTAAAATCCGAACCCTATATATAGTAAAATGCATGTCAGAACCACTGATCTATACAAATGGATAAGCAATAACCTTTCACCGAAATGGCTAATTTACGACGTCCAAATGTAAACAAACTCCAGCAAATCTCGGGATGATTGCGTTTGCGCACTGTAACAATGCTTATTGTAATTCGAGAACGTGAGCAGGTCCGTACTTATAAATTTAATTTGGTATAATAGTTTTGATTTTTGTATCAAAACTTCTTCAGTACATAGTACATTACTAAATCCACTTGGAAGACAACTCTCATCAATCACTTGCACAAACATTGTTATTTGGTAAAAATCTCAATGAAAAACTAAGTTTGCACCATATATTGCCTAAATCATTTGAGTAAATCATAGATAAATACCATGGATGAATATATATGTGTTCATTGGGTTCATTTGGCGCCTTAAAAGCAAATACCAGACAAAACAGAATAAAATACACAAGCGTCTAGAGATCATTCGTAATTTTCGATGCAGCGAAACGAATAATAGGTATTATTATGGCTTTGCTTGACCCTCCGCTCGCTTCGCGGCTGAATCAACAATAACTAACCAAGTGCTAACCAAAACTAACCCAAACTAACACAAAATGAAGAAAAGAAGGTAAGTTAATAGAAAACAATAAACAAAACATCTGGCGCGACCGACGGAAATCGAACCCGCAGCGCAGGAATGACAGGCAAGCACTCTGCCTACTACACCAACGAGGAGTTGTAGAAGATACATGGATCCGTATCGCCGCATCGAAAATTACACTTGATAGACGCTTCTTAAAATACGAGGTTAACTGATCGCGATATTTCAGATCGTAGTGCACTTGTGAATGCATGTGATTTAAAGACCTGCAATTGGCAAGTATATGGCCCTCCGCACGCTTCGTTTGCTCCGGGGCTCAAGAAAAGGAAACTAACCAAGTGCTAATCACCCAAGCAATACCCAAGAAAAACCCAAAAATCAGGAAAAAAACTGTTTACTTAAAAAGCCAAAACCGACGGGATTTGAACCCGGGTCGCCGAATTGAAGGCCAACCATGTAGACCCCTAGACCATCTGCTGACTTGCAAACAACTGGTTGCTGCGCAGAGACATTCGTCACCTGACGTAGCTAGCCAATCACGCGCCTCTCATTCACAAGTGCACTCTATGAACTGAAATCTCACTAACTGATCAGCTGTTATTTTGTAGGTAGAAGTTTAGACGTGGCTTCGTTTCGCCGCATCGAAAATTACGCCTGATCTCTAGACGCTTCTTAAAAACACGAGGTTAAACTGATTAGCTGTTATTTTGTAGGCGGATCGTTTCTAGATAGATCGACCAATAGGAGAGGCCGATTTTTACATAGTGGCCTAGGCCTGTAAAGGATCTTAAAACTCTTATTATGATATCAACCCTACTAGAAAATCACGTCATACGCAGGGTTATTTAGAGATATTTTAGATGTTTACGCCTTAATAATACTAATACCTATGCTATTAATACTTACTGAAAATAGGAGATTCCCGGGATAGCGCCTTTGTTTCGACAAAGATTAACCATATCTACAAGTATGCATACTCATAATGTAATGATCAGTAATTGATCACTCAATCAATAAGCTAAAAAGCAGCCTCGGTTTTTTAAAATATAGTCAAAAATCACACACAAACACTCCTTACTCTCTTGGAAGGCGTTCAAAGCAAACTAAACTAACCAAACCACATCCCAACCGAACAAAAACAAATAGCGAATGGCCGAATGGCGTAGGTTGGGGGTAGGCCGTAGATTCCGTTTGCCCGGTTTGCCGTCAATCGATACTAATTCGATTCTACCAGCGAATATTAACTACGATAAGAAGATTCACTCTCCGCGGCGGCACGTCAACGGTATGTCTCCTTCCCCGCGCGAAAACTGGCATGTGACCTTTGGACCCGGCGCACACTGGTCGAAATTCTAGGAAAGCTGGCCATAATAAGGTTTACCAGAAATAAGACATGCAAGTTATTAAGTATTACACGTTTGATATATCGTGTTTTAGAGAAATAATTGTTGAATTTTTTGCTCATCATCTATATTTATATATAGGGAGTATCAATTATCACTAACGATAAAAATCATGTATAAAAATCATTTGTATGTTCATAAATCGTTTTAGAAAATGATTTTTAAAATTAAGGGCTCCTTCGTTGTAAAAAAAGGGTTTTAAATTTTTAATTCGATGATCCAAATTTTGTTTTTGCAAAGGTTAATTCAGGAGTCTCACGAGCAAAATGAATGTTAAGCGGACGACAAAAACGCGTTGATGAGGGCCTGCAATTTTGCCATACATGTATTTCAGAGTTATCGTTTTCTTTTTTAAATTAATCTAATAGGAACGAAACTAGTAAAAAATATAGAAGCATCAGTGCAGCTGTTGTTCAAAAACACTTGCTTATATTCTGACTATCTCAAGGTAATATCAAAGCCATATTTACAAATTAAAACTAAATTATAAATTTTTATCTGCTGATTCAGTCAAAGTATTTATTACCTCTTTTTATAATAACATCAGTCTTGCATCAGCAATAATGATATGATTATGATTAATGATTCTGCCGAAATTTCAGCTTCAGTTTCACTTACTACAATATTATGGGATTAGGGGTGGGCGACAATAATCGATTATTCGATTCACTTTTAAGAAATTACCGATTAATCGACTTATCGATTAATATTTCAGAAAATATCGATAATCGATTATATCGATTAATCGGTTATTCAGTTGTTTGCTCAAATATTAAGCGTTTAATCGATTATTCAATTTCTTGCCCACCCGGTACCGATGACTTTACAACAGATATAGCTTTTAAAATTCCAATAATTTAATAATGCGTTGAGTTAAGGGTAATTTAAATGACATTTGAAAATACTTTCAGTACAATATATGAAGCAAAAAAAAAACAGAGAAACGTAAATGCTCAAACAAGACAGCAGCAGGGAAAACTGCGTACGTTACAAATTTAGCCAATAAGGGATCCTCATTTGCATTTTAAGATCCTTTACACAATTAGTGCACTATGTAAAAATCGACGTCTCCTATTGGTTGATCCATCTCGTATTACAATATGTCTTTGTGATGCAATCAATTTCTGCCAAGAGCTCTCGTGAGTGTCGTGGTCTAGAGGTTTAGACAGCTGGGTCTCACCTAGACGGCCTGGGTTCGATCTCCGTTTTTTTTTTTTTTTTAAGATTATGTTTCTAAACAGTTTTTTTCTTGATTTTGGGCATGTCTTGGGTTAGTTTGGGTTAGCACCTGGTTAGTTTCCTTTTTTTGAGCCCCCGTCGTGAGCGAAGCGAGCGGAGGGCCATGCGAATCGACCAATAGGAGAGGCCGATTTTTATATAGCGCACTATTTGTATAAAGGATCTTATAATGCTTCTCATTTCGACGCGCAATTTTCTGATAATCTGGCTTCAGTTGTTGCACAATTAGGTATAACACCAACACATAACCTCAACGGAGTGTTAGCACGTTAGCTGTATAGTACAGGGGTGGCCAACCAGTCGATCGCGATCGACCGGTCGATCGCGGCTTTAGCCTCGGTCGATCGGGAAAGCTTAGCGTCTTGAATTTAGAATTACAAGGCAAGAACAAAACAATATCAGAAATGATGAGTTTTATTGCATCGCAGCATTCAAGAGTCAAGCAGAATGCATATCAGATCTCGATTTGCTAACATTAAAGATTATTTTTAAAAAAAATTCCACCTACCATTTAACTCCTGGTAAGTACATAGCGGAGGAAAAGGCAATGATTTCAGACTTTAAAAGAAGATTTAGTGACTTCGAGAAAATTGAGCAGCTGATGGAGTTTGTCAGATATCTATTTAATATTAACAGACAAATGTCATTTACGAATTGTCTTACAAAGTAAGAGTGATGTTACATACCTGACTATGCTAACTTGGCAAAAAAACATGCAAACTCAATTATTGCATTAATTTTAGTACGTTCATGTTATGTAAAACCGTATACTATTGTTTTTAACTGTAGAGCATTTTTTTATTTAATAAAACAAAAATAAATAATATTCGTTTTTTTTTCCATTACCTCTTCACAGATTTCTATAACCAATGAAATTGATGTTTTCCCGATTTTTTAAGGTCATGAGTAAAAAGAAACTCTGATTAGTAGATCTCAACGAGTTCTGAAAATAAGCAGTAACTCATGAGCCCTATCAAGTTGGCCACCCCTGAATTAGTACATCAGTCTTTATCTTTTTATTATGTATTTGGGCAAAACTATATGATAAGAAGGATCACTTTCCGCGGCGGCATGTCAACGGTGTGTCTCCTTCCCCGCGCGAACACTAGCAGAATATGGGCAGGCGATGATACAAATAAAGCAATCATGTTGGCAGGCGACCTTAGACGCGGCGGCCATAGACCAGCTCATCCTTTTGTTAGATTAATTTTCACGCCTAAAGTCTATAGTCGAGTCAATATTCGATATAAGATAATACCGCTATTTTTTAGTTGTGTTGTATTACAAAATAGGAATGAAATATATAGTAAAAATATTGTGCGAAATCTTTAACCAATTTTAAAATCACCCAAAAGGCCAACATTTAATTAAATATTAAAAGATAGGGCAAATTCGAGCAACATTTTCTTCTTGATGTCTTTTGTCAGAATATTAGTATTCGGAAATATGGTGAAATTATTAGCACAAAATCAAAATCGTTTAAATATTAGTTATTACATACCTTGACTATTGTTATCAATACTAACTAATTAAACACGTTAACAGATTTTTGAAACAGCCAGTTGAATACAAACTACAAAAAATTTATTTGGTGATAATAATAAAAAAAAACCATAACGTAAGATTGACAGGGAGCTGCAAACAATTCAGAAGATATCAATTGTGTTTTTCCAAAGCCAAATAGAGTGTTAGAGTGCTATAAATAATTTCGTCATAAATTTGATTAAATATACCGCAAACGAAAATATCGTTTATGGCCAGCTTTTATTTAAATTCAACCTGTGTGCGGCGAAGTTCGCCGATCGTTACCAGGCAACGAAGAAAATAAACGACGATCCCTTTGTAGTGCTCTCTTGCCATTGAGTGAACCTTCTTGTCGTAGTTAATATTCGCTGATTCTACTTTACGAAACTACGAGCTCGGTACGGGCCTGGAAAATCGACAGTAATCGACCGCGTGGCTGAACAGCTGGCGATTTAGACATTTGACTGACGGATTGAGTGTTATTGCGCTTGATCACTAATGCCGAGGTATCAAAAAATATGACTGGGAATCGTGCGCAGAAACACATTTTTTCGCCCACGGGTAATCAATTTCTCTTCAGATGACACATGCATTATGCTGATCCATTTGTATAGATCAGTGGTCAGAACACTTAACTTTTAATTACCAAATCCATGACAGGAACAGTTGTCCACAGTAAATAAAATAAAAGTTTAAAAGGGACATCCAAGAAACATTTTTAATCAAAGGTATTAAAAACATAGAAAGAAACAAGTATTCCCAAAATATAAATAAAAATATAATCAGACTATTTTGACTCTGCTTATCACTGGTTTTGAAAGTTAAATCATTTTTATAATGAAAAAAAAACTATTATTATAAACTAAAAACATCTTTTTTCTAAATACTAGATAGAAGTTATACTACTTATTAATTCTAACGGTAACTCACTAGCTTTTATAAAAAATTAAAAAATTCTAAACTCCATAAAAATTGTATAATATAAAAATAGTGTATATTAAAAATAAATAAATATTGTATAAATGATGCAGTCAATATCGACTTGAAGTGTCAGCTCCATATTGCAAACAATTACATAATATATATGCAAAACAACCAACTCCCTCCATGAATACATTTAAAATGTGTAACAATACTTTCTGTCTTTCTTGAAAGACTACAAAAATTAGCATTTGCATAAGATACACATTTTGATGCTAGGTTTTCTTCGAGAGAGTTTATATTATATAACCGGGTGTTGCCTCTGAAGTTTCGCTGGTAAGGGATGTCAATTCTAAAGCTTTTGTTTCGATACCATTTTCCCAAACAATATATTGAACAACAATCCAGAACATTTCTATTGCTCCATGGTTACTGGGATCAGTACCCAATCCATAAAATGGAACGTGATTTAATGTGTTTAGCATGCAGAGCATGTTTAGCATGGAGTGCCAAGACATTGTTAGCTATGGCTTCTGTTTCACATTTTTTCAAGTCGAGTCTGAAAATATCTACAAAAAAACAACATTATAACATTTAAAACACGTGCATTACAAATAAAGTTTTGGCGTGCACTCCATTGAATTATAATGTTTGGTAATGAATAATTCTGTGATATGCTAAGGTTCCTTCAGCAAATTCAGTATCTATAATTTTTATATTTAATTTTCGAGATCACTAATTGAAAACCAAACCAACTAACCCGCTTTTATTATTTATTGTTAAGCATGTAAACTGCATTGAACTTCTTCTTTTTAAAAAGGGTTATGTCTAAAATCTACGTGCTTTATTTGATGTACGTTTTTCTCATTAATTATGAAACCGATTAGTATAAAATAGGCCCATGTTTTCGAAGTCAAAAAAATATTTCTCAAGAGTTTAAATATACCTGCCAGAAGGCGCCAGATTCTGGCTCGTGGACGAGTAAGTTTATCTTCAGTAATTTGAGTTAATAACTCAAGACACACATATATTACATATTTTTATTTTAGCCCTTGAGTGTCTAAGTATATTGTTTAGTTACATTGCAAAAGACGACATTATAAAATGCTTTTAAAACCATCCGACTCGCATAAAAATACTTCTTTACATATTATCAGTAACATAATCTGAATAATGTACACGATCTGTATCATGCTCAATTCAATCAAATTCCAGAAGAAGTGAATGGGGATCTCTGTTTGTCTGAAATCGAAAGCAGAGTCTGTTCGCGATATACAATCGAATCAAACAGTTAAAATGACAAATCGTTTCCAATAACAATATAATATAGTATAGCGTAAGATTGTAGTATTTAAAACGATTATTTTTCTGTAATTTTTGTGTTTTCATTGTTGTCACGCTGCTTGGTAGTATTATTGCCAGTTCTTTCTTGCTTTTTTATGCTTACACTTTATTTTGTAGTTTAGCTTACAAAAGTAATGTCCCTTTTGCAGTGTGCAAATGTCTAGATAATTGCATTATTGGCGAATAAGAAGTAAATTAATAATCAAATTTTGTGAAAATAATTTAATCCTTAAGAACGCTTTCGTATTTATCTTTTAAGAAACGTTCTGCATTGAATTAGGGACATTTAAAAACGATAGCGAAAAGTTAGAGAAAGAGAATAAGTACAGCAAATAATATGTTTAACCTAACCTACATATATTATTGCAATTATACAGTGTGGCTTTTTAATGAGGCGCTTTACTTTTCGAGCCAATCGTTTATAGGAGAAAATTTGTCTTTCATACTTGAACAAGTATAAAAGCTCTGTCTGTTATTGGAAAAATACAGAGAGGATGTGATTTTTTATGTTTAAATTAAAAGGGAGCCTTTATATTCCTAGAATGTATCATTATACGCATCCAAAACAAAAGGGTCGCATGCCAAAATGTAACCTATTGAAATTAGATGCAATAAATCTCGCTCAACTTTTTAGCTTATGAGACTAGAGGGCCTTTATTAAAAATCAATCAATTAATCAAACTATCAATTAATTTCAGAATCTTAACTTTGATGTTTGACCTTTTCGGTTGGGTTAGTAATAGGGTTATATCACATGACATTAAAAAAACAGAATGGTGCTAAACTGGCAATTTACACGCAAGTCAATTTTACCACAAAATATCGTGCTTATACTTAAATCTTGATCCATTCAAAAAATAAACCCATTAAAAAGCCACACTGTACACACAAGATATAACATTATTATCAAGAATGTTATCCTCTGTGTTATTATAATACCTGTAACATATACAAAACAAAACTTGAATTCGTAAAGCTTTTCATGGATTTACATTAGTATTTCTTTATAAGATTGTATTTAAATTAATTAATTTAACATAAATCAATAAAGTTCCTAATTGAAAATGAATTCATAAAGTTCTCTAACTCTTCGCTTATATGCAATAACTTCGGACGCCACTTTTTTATATTAACGAGATTGTTCTAGATTGAAAACCGCACGAAAATCATGGGACGTTATTTTTGCCAAGAGTGCTTGTCTTGACACGTACTGTGTAAAGTGCAGTGCTGTGTGCTGTTTTCATGCCATTCGCATGCCAGTTTTGAACACATTCCACGCAAGACCAATCATCACTGACTATGTTCCCTTGGATTCCAGATGCACGGGTCGGCTGGGCTCCACTCGGCGATGGCCATCAAACGCCAACGAAGAAGACGAGAACAAGAGGCCAAAAAGAGAGCATTAGAAAGAAGACTATCCTCCAAAACCATGAGCATAGATAGTATGGAGCATCTTCCTCAAAGGAGATTAAGTTTCCATCAAGGCGAAAGTTACCAAGTGTCGTCCATAGGTCTGCTCCATATAGGAGTATGCTTTCTTGTTCTGGGTCTTTTCCTAATAGGATCAGGACTGCTGCCAGACGATCTACTCTCCTGGAAGACAGGTGGCTGGTGGAATGAACTTACCATGACAGGAATATTCGTGACTATCGTAGGTATCCTTCTCATAGCGCTGAATAGGATTGTCAGCCGCAAAGAGGAACAAGAGCTGCAAGATTACGTCAGAAGCCAATTGACTAGATCCAGAAGTGGACATAGACTCGAACGTGATGTAGAGACAGGCTGTCTTACAACCAAACATCACAGGCGGCACCTTGAGAAGCAACGAGAAGACAACAGAAACAAAATGGAAAATATAGAACTTGCATCCGTACACTCTCCTCTTTCCAAGGATGCACCAGTTACTGTACTCAATGGAGAGGCTTATCTCGAGAAAATTTTAGAAGAAGACATGGAAAGGGGTGAAATGGAATTCAAACACTTGGAGTTGAAAGACACAATGTCCACTGATACTACTGCCAGTGTCAGCCCAGGGACTCCATCGGAATCCAGGGAACTAATAGCCAATGGAAGGCAATACAGCTTCAATTCTAGACATCAC
The DNA here is from genome assembly GCA_016904865.1 of Pissodes strobi. Lineage (NCBI taxonomy): Eukaryota > Metazoa > Arthropoda > Insecta > Coleoptera > Curculionidae > Pissodes > Pissodes strobi. The sequence goes on along the minus strand of MU184585.1, from coordinate 237,699 downwards.
TAAGCAAAGCTAGTATCATCGCTTGTGAGAAAGGCCGCATTGCAAATGAATCATAAATTCTTCGGATTAGAGGCTATTAAGGAAAAATTGACCAGATAATATAATTTAAGTAAATTAAGGAATGGCTCAAGTAGTATAAAGGATAGATTTTACATGAAGAAGGAATTGCTGGTTTCTAAGATGCTGTGCAGTTTTCCCTCCCTGATTAGATGAAGTCTTTTATTCAGTCATTATCGAGAATAACATAAAACTAACTTAATTTTAAGAAATATTATCTTCTTTGATCGTGCCACTTACTATTTACTACTCATCGTATACATATAAGCACTGAAGGTAATAATTATTTTTAACATACTCTTTGACTGTACTATAAGGGTTTTTGAGAGGAATACTATATTCTTCATTTTTTCACTAAAGGAATATTATTTTCGTCCAAAGCCATCGCCACAGATCTGCATTTTGTTTTATTATATATCATATAATGAATGTTTATATTTTGTAGTGTAAATTTAAAAACATACAATGCAATAATTAGAAAACTATATTTTGTGTGTAGAACACAAATGACGGATGGTAAGGCAATTAATAAATCTGTTTCTTCACTTTTGTATCTTCGAAATATCAAATATAATAGCGACGTTTTAATTTTATTTAGTAATTGTATAAGTAAATTACCAATATTTCTTGATCATTAAAATGAACCACTGAAATCTTTTTCAAAAATGAATAAATATAGATGGGTATAAAATTAATCTAAAATTATCGAGTTTTCTCCTACCTAAATACGTGTTTTATCACATTCTGTTTTATGTAAGCTAACTTGGGTGACGTATATGAATGCACTTGGATGAGATATATATCAGTCTACTTTAATATTAGACACAATATATTATTATATGTAAAAATTAAACCTATTCTACTTATTTTCTTACATATTTTGAGTAATTATATCTTGATTGTCACAACCTAGAAGTATATGATTCCCAATTGCTTTATCGAAAGTAAATTTTGATGCTCGATTACCAGTTACATTAATAGCAAACTACAAATTTCCAAAGTACAAGAAAGGGTAAATCTGGATACTTTTATCCATACTCATCTTACTGTAAGAAATGTAAAAAAAATTGTAACCATTATCAAAGACATTTTCGCTGGACACATTTCATTCCTCGAACAAAACTTTTTGACATTTAAACGTAGCCTAGAGCTTAAAGCTTATCTGTAAAAGGCCAAAGGCAGTGAAGGAGAAAGAAGCTAATATTGTATATACGCTAGTTTGTCAGGACAATAAAGTCTCGTATATATTTTCCACGGCGAAATGAGTTTCTTGTCTTTAGCTCAAGGTTTGAATGGAATTCGGAATATAAAAGGCATTTGAATCCTTGGCACGATATTTATGGAAGTAAAGTCGTTTTATTGCTAGTGATACAAAACAATGCAGCTGCAAGGATATTTTACCAAATGAATCCAAGCTTCAAACTTTCAAATATTCTAAATTATAACTTAGAGTAAAATATAGTCAAAACATACTGGGTGCGGTTGTTGTAACAAATCCTTTTTTAAAGAACCACAGCTTTTAAAGATTCACACGTGTTTATTGAACTATGAATGATGTAAATTGAGCAAATTTTTGTCTACTACTTTTTTTCCGACTCGATTACCTTTTAATTGCTATCTCTGGTTTATAAAATCAAATCATAAGTTCTTAAATTCATTAACGACTTAGGATGCCTGAGATTTGACGCGGAAAAAATGTAGGGAAAAAAATGGTTAAGGAGAGACATTGTTGTTTTTTCTTGCTACAAAACAACCTGATTCAGATGAACACTTT
>MU184585.1:198626-228419 GCA_016904865.1 Pissodes strobi | reverse complement strand
TATATAATATATATGCGATAACGATTCACACTACATCCCGAGCAATGTCAGGATGACCCCAATTCCTGTCTTGAATCACATCAAGCTTAATGCTCCATGTCCGCAATGAAAACACAGCAACAAGAGTGAGACTTTCAAAAACATTCCCCCGATAGTTTCGTCCTTTCGGAACTCATCAGAGGAACGTGTGTGGATGTTCGTCCACGAGAACCTGACTATCTATAAATGTTATTGATACCCTGAGCACCAATCGTCACTCGAACCGAAAATGCTTCATCGTCTGGACAAGCCCCGGATTGGGCTATATGTGGCTCCCCAGAGAAGTTTTTGTGTTAGGGAAATCACTACGTTTACGATGGATCTAAAGGATTTTGGGTAAGCCGTAAAGTTTTGAACATCTACTGGATTGTTCTCATTTGATGATCTGTTTCCCAATCTCCGGCTGCAGGTGTGCATGTTTTATCTGGGTTTTGGTAGTCTTTTCTAGGTAGAGGGTTAGACCCTGTTGGCTCATTTATATGTTTGCTCCGTCAGGACTTCTGTCATTCACTTCATGTAATCATCGGCGTTCATGACGACTATTGCGTTTCAATTGTCTACTGGGAACACAGTTATTTCCTTGTTGTATTTAGTCTTAAAAGCGTTTTAAATTTGATTTAGATGGTCGGCTTATTTTTAGTACACTGGCAAATTCTTATCTCACTTGCTCAATTTTCTCTTTTGATTTCTTCCCTAGAGTTGCTATTATGATAGTTATTCTTCCACGGGCTACTGTGGACGGATATATATGGAGCAAGGAATCTGTCGCCAGTCTAAAAATAGATAAGTTAATGAAAATTTCGAAAACCTGCACAAACGTACCAGAGAATACACTGACGAAACACTAGACACCAACAAAGTAGTCTAAAACATCCCCCGTCACCAACTTACCGAATATTAAACAAAATACTTAGCCACCAAAGTTCCAATTCTACAATAGATTTTAAGAGAATATCCGTAGAAAATATGATCTATAGTGTAGAAAAAACTATAGATAAGAAATTAGAAGAGGAAGCTGAACAAGTGAGATAAGAAGCTGCCCATGTACTAAAACAAACCGACCACAAAGACCAAATTTAAAATCTGCTGAAGTCTATGATCTTAAGACATTCAAAGATAACAAGTAAACTATATTCCAAGCCTAGAAACGCAACAGTCGTCATGAACACCGATGACGACATGAAGCAAATGGCGGATATCCCGAAGAATAAAGTATATAAACCAGTCAACAGGTATCCTTACCTGCTACAATCAAAACCAAAATAAAAGCAGCACAACTGGACCCGAAGATTGAGAAAAACATCATCTCACGAGAAAAATCTAGCAATGTTCAAAACTTTAAGGTCTACTTAAAATGCACAAATATGAGGTGCTTTTAAGACCTTAAAAAAATGCCTCACTAGTATAAAAATTGAAAATATGTTACTAGAATATTCGAAGACATCCATTTAGGTGAAAACGATATTCTTGAAAGTTTATATCTCGTCTTATCTTACACCAGCATACCGTCTAACCGATGACGCTCCCATGAGGGTCATCACTGTCACCAGTCATCGCAAACCTCTGCATGACTTATATCGAATAAATACCATAAGAAATTACGTCTTGGAATCCACGCTTTGAAATCGCTATATAGATGACATCTTCATTATATGGCTATATGATAGAGAACAATTGGAAACTTTGGTGATAAATCTAAACCAAATTCATGATAGGAATCAGTTCATACTGGAAATCATAAAATATGAGATCTGCTCATCAGCAGAACGCCGAACAAAACCCTAGATTATACCATCTATAGAAAACCCAGGCATACCAATGTATATCTAAATGCCGAATGCCACCACCACTCATCGCAAATCCAATCCTATCGCTTAATATAAATCCACTCAATGGTAAGATGAAATAAAACAAACAACAAACGCTCTTAAACAAACTGGCTACTCTGGAAACAATATCAGGAAGACAATCAATCAATAAAAATAAATATGGATGAAACCAGAAAGCAAGGAAGAACAAGACATGCAAAAAGTTATACTTCCATATATAAAGAAAGTCACAGAGAAATTCGGTGGAATCCTAAGGAAGCATCAGATCAAGCCAATTTTCATGCCACAGAGAACCTTAGCCAAGTATTGGGAAACCCAAAAGACAAGAGAATCAAGCATATCCCGCGGGAATTGCAGGGCAGACAAATAGACGACTTTTAACCAGAATCCAGGCGCCCAATAAAAGCTTCAGAACGAAGTAGACGATAGCGGCGCTTTACCAAGACGACTTATCAACAGGACAGTTTATCGATTTCAATTACCCTAGACAAGTAGCCACAGTGGATAGCTCAATAAGCTAGATGATGCTTCAAAATTCCAAAATTGTCAAAATGTATCCTAAAGAATCAAGAAAATCACCTGGGTTTCACCCAACAAGTCAACCAGAACATAATCCAAGTAAAAAAAGCCGAAACTGCGGCGACGGAGCTTATGCCACTTCAAAATTCGCGCAGGCGCCAGCCTATAAAACACAGATCCCAGCATCAGCTCGAGCGCAGACCAAAAGCGGAACGAGCAACACTTGAAACTGCCAGATGCGATTTTTGCGAACCTTCGTTAAGACGAAGAAGTGAAAGGCGAGCAGATTATATTTTTATATACCACGCTTCCATTCTGCCTCTTCAACTTAACATCAAATTCGTGAAGCCATCTCGTCATGATGTCTCCTGTCATCCACGCTTTATTTTTTGGATATCCTTTGAAGAGGTAACTTATCGATGTGCACCCCTTTAAAGTATCAAGGATTTTTGCTCTTACCTATGATAAGTGCTTTCTTCTTTTCCATATTTGCACAGAACAATAATTGTAATTCGAAGTCTTGCAGTTTTTCTGCCAGAACAGTTATCATTTTCATTGCATATGCTGCACGATAGTAAAGACCCGTCTCGTCTGCATTATACACATCCTTTGGGATGTCATCTTTTAAAATGGTCAATAACCGCTCTTACCAAGCTTAAACATCTGCAATTATTATCCGTAGATTCTCCACAAATTGCCTTGAAGGTAATATTCAGCATTTATTCCAAGCCTTATAAAAACAACTTTGTACACGGCAATCCTTTGGTTTTAGGAAGTTTTCTTTTTGTTCAGCAATCTCACCTTCTCGATACAAATGTCTAACTTCATTATTTTGTAACAATGTGATCACTTGAGTCTTGCCAATTAAAAAAAAAACTCCATTTCCTAGTACTAAAACCATTTTTTCACTTTCATCGATTACATCTTTTTTTTCTTGATAGAAAGACCTTTCCTATTTGCCGCCATACTCACAATATTTAATGTTAACCGCTAAAAGCTCAAAATACGAAAAAGGTAAAGCCTAGTATTATGTAGGTTGTGCTTAAGGTATAAATTATACGGCCCATCTAGCATAAAGGAATTTGCGCAATTTACATATGCAGTTGAGGGTGATTTTAGCATTGCTGGATATTAGGAAATACCGATGATGGACGCCTGTGGTTATTTTTGGGAAGCGCCGGTATAAACAGATACAATAGAATGAACTCTTCAATTTGTAAGTTTGGATTAAAAATCGGTCGCTCTATGCAGATGATCGTTTTATAAGAGTGGACCTTAACAGGGATTTTACTGTATCTTATCAGAAAAACAATTATCGCTCTTTTGGAATCTTTGAGAAGTTGTAGATATTATTTGTATGACATACCCTATACGGGACTTCAGTCGCTTTTGAAACACTTCAAATTAAAAATTATTTCGCCTAAATACTTGTAAAATGTAACTATCTATTCAGGTTACAAACAAAATACCTGCTTTTTTTTTAATTTTCGTCGTAGGTAAGCCAAAGCTAATATCAGTTCAAAGAAAGTATTTTAGTTTAGATCATATACTCGTAAAATTATGCCAGTTCAAAAGCTTAGTGCCGAGCAATTATTAACGAAGGAATGCGGCCAGATTCTAATTTATTTCATATTATCATTTGGACAGACGAAGCAAATTCCTCAACTGAGGGAATGTTTAATAGACGAAATGTTCATATTCGGTCGCACGAAAATCCATTTACCTTCGAAGAGATTGCTTTTCAGCGGCGTAATTCAATCAACATTTAGCGAGGGATATTACAAAATAAAATTTTAGGATCATTGTTTTGTCGAGCGAAATGATATCTTAATTTTTTTTAGAAAATTAATTGAAAGATTCTCGAGAATTGCCACTAAAGAACGTCGACGTGTTATATAGCAACGGAACGAACCGCCTATTATATTATTATTATTATTACTGTCTATAGTCACTAGTTATTGTTGCCATATATTAATAACTAATAAATTAAACATTTATTATTTAACAAAATAACTCATTTTGCATAAAAGTAAAGTTATAATTCACTAAAGTATTATTGCCAAACTTGATATTAACTTTGACTTACCTACGATGAAAATTAAAAGTCTTTCATTTGCAACCTGAACATTAACACTTGCATTGAAAATAGTTAGCCAAATAATTTTTAATTTGAAATATTTCAAAAACGACAAGAGGTATGTTTTACAAAACATGTCTAGAACTCGTCCGAGAATCCAAAAATGGTACAAGATCTTACCAATTTAAATAAGAGAGGAAATCCATGTTTTATACTATATACATAATAATGACACCCTTTGTTTCATTAAGGGTGGCCAGCGGAAACTACTGGGCATAGAAATCCAAGAGAAACATATTCATGGCTATAAGAAAATCCTGGAAATTATCTGTATGTTCCCCATTTTGCCGCAAGGGGGCGTAATTGAAAAGGGAATATTAAAATTCTAACCTTCCCAGAAAATTGCCACATCAAGCTTTTGATATCATTGGAAATCTTGGACAATTCTGCATGATTTTGGACTAAGGTTTATTGGAGTATCGACCGGGCACAGTTTGCTATAATAACAGTTTTTTTAATATATTGATATAAAATTATTCCAGTTAAAACTACTGCTAAATTCTGATTTGAAGTTGGACACGTTATTGTTAATCATTTTAAAGATAATATACTCGGCAGATGGCGCTGGACAACAATTTGCTATCAAATTAAGAATTACAAATTAAATAAACTACTATAATCAGATGTAATACCCGAGTACATGTACTCGGGTAATACCTTGAAATTCGGTCACCACCGGTCTGCGTATCAGTCCTACCAGCACTGCCTGAAAAACACCTACGCTAGCTCAGCTCAGGGTAGTCCGATGTTTTTTTATTCCCACTAAACAAGTTCCAAAATGATGTACCTGGATATGGAATTAAATCAATATAGGTTAAAGTCCAAGTCGAGGTTGGACGCCACCAAGTTTACTTTTATTGGCAAAGCCCTATCGTTGTTATTACGGACACAGTAAAAAAAACTTGGAAATAAAAGAAATGGAGTACAAACTCAAGTATCGAATACGTAAAATTTACCTGTCGTAGTCTACGCTACCTGCACAGAGTTATGACACAAGATCTAGATTCTCCAATTCAAACTAAATAACAACAGAAATTGAGGCCAATACTTTTATTTTGGGGTAGAATAAAGCAAGCTCCTCTAGCCTCATAAAAGGATTCCCTGGGTTGAGAGAACCCAGCTACCCTGTAGTAAAATTTCGAAATGACCCAGTTTACTGTCAACTTGGCAGTCTAATTTGGAATTTTAAGAGGTGTCAAGAAAAAAGAGTTAAAATTTAAAAAGTTCACTCCCCGTATCACCCTGCCCGAAACCTGCAACCTAGACGGTGGAAAAATTACCGGACTTTACCACATAAACTATTCTAAGTTAATTTAACTCGGTTAGAATAACCTTTCCGCAAGCCCGAGTTGCAAGTTCCTTACAGAAACCAAAATCCTCAAAGCGTTATGTTACGTTTCGGTATAAATGCTGGAAAAAGAAATATAGAATGGATAAACTTTCTCGGTTATAAAATGCACTAGAAATTATTCAAAAATCTAGTACCCGAGAGAATAAAGTAATGAAACTATGCCGGCGTAGCTCCACTTCACAAAAGGAACTATATAAACTCTACTGATTGAGATAATTGTTAATAAATACTATAGAAAATATTAAAGCTGTTAAATATACTGTTTGAGTTACTAAATTTTGATTAAATTAAGTCTTTACGGCGATGCTAAAATTCTCTCGAATCGCTAACAGGTAAACATTATTGTCGACTAAAAGAAAAACACTTATCTGAGAAGTTTTCCTTTTCCTTCTTCCTATTATTTAAAGAAGACGTGTCTCGGTTAATTAATCAGTTAAAAATTTGACCATACATTGACAATCATCATTCACTGCTCTCATCTAAAAGTAATGAGTAGCCTAATTTTGTCAGGCTCCAAAATAAAGTTCTTAACAACCCCGGAAATTCCGAACTCGGCCCCCAAAATCTAATTGAAATTCTACATTCACAACAACTTAAAACAACTTACCCATAACTGGGGTTCACCACAACCTTCCTGGATATCTAAAAGAATAACTGGGATTATCGGCATAATATAAGATTAAGCAACTTACCTGTAAGGATGTTCGATCTTTATTATACGAGGAACCACGTCCTTATATAGAACACCCTGTAGTAACGCATCTGGAGTTACACGCGCACTGAATGAAAAAAGACCACACTCCATCCGCTCCCCGGAAACCTCATTACGTTGAAGTTCTAGCTCATCAAAAATTAGATTTAGGGAGAAAAACGGGTGAAAGTCTATTCCATAAGGGGTGGGATTGTTCTATATAAGGAAGTGGTTCCTTGTATAATAAAGATCGAACTTCCTTACAGGTAAATCGTTTAATCTTATATTATACTTCAGAATCACGTCCTTATATAGAACACCCTGTAGATGTTTAAAGAAACAACTAATTTTTGAACAAAAAGTCAACCAAGTTAGGTTCTATCCATTTAATAAGAAAACAAGTACAGATTATTGAACCAACACTAAATACGAAAAATTATCTTAAGGCAGAGAAAACAAACTTACTAGCTAATTTCGTAAAAAATTATCTAACATTAATAACTTAAATATAATCAGAAAATAAAACTTTCCTAGCGTAAGAATTATTATCTATTACCGCTCTACAATAAAACTTTCCAAACGTATTCGAGCCTGTCGACCACCCAGCGGCCCTTCTGATAGTCTCAATATCGACGTCTCTAGAAAAGGCTGATGAAGTGGACGCATGCCTGGTACTATATCCAGAAAAAAACCGAGATATCTACACCGGACTTCTGTAAAACTGTCCTTATCCAACGGGAGAGAGTTTGGGCAGAAGCCTTACGGTGAGGCTTCTTATAAGTAATAAAAAGTTCCTGGATGTCGCCTGTTAGAGGTCTAGTCATTTCTAAATTCTTTTCCAAACAAGAAGCTACACATAGCTGAGGTCTTTGAGAAAACTTTGGAATTGATAACATTGGCTGAGGCCTGTTAGGAGCGGAAGTTTTAAGAAAAGCATCTATTGAAATCATAAAAGAGCCCTTTTCAATACTAATATTCGACAGCCCGATAACCGAAAATGTCTGAATCCGGTGTGAAGTTATCAAGGTCATCAATGTTATTAATTTAACCGTGATGTCTGGTAAATCTATAATTTCTAATGGAGGAAAGTTGGCCAAATATTGTAAAACTACTTGAGGGTCCCAAATTCGATTATATTTTAGTCTAAAAGAACCCTTTAAAAATCTCATAATACAACCATTCCTATCGTCAAAAATCGAAGAGAATCTTAAGAGCCGACCGATGGCAGTTAAGCGTTTGATAAGAAGCCCCGGTCGAAAGTTCTGCATTTAAAAAACTCAAAATCTGATTCACAGAAGGTCCAAACATGTTAATTTTATTTATTGAACAAAATCTCCACCATTTGGAAAAGGACGAGTTGTGTTGCTTACGTGAATTCAAGCTTAGTGATTCTAAAAGTACAGAAACACAATCCGCATTCACGTTTCGATGTTCATACGCTTGCCGGACAATTTGGCAGCTACCAGGGTAAGCTGTTTCCAAAGTGGATGGCTCTTCCTGAAAGGAGATAGAAGTAGATTAGATCTAGGAGAAAAAACCAAAAGGTCTGAAACGACCAGTTTTAGGGAAAGAGGGTACCAGGGTTGAGTACTCCAATCTGGGACGATAACTATGCCCTCAGCCTGGTCACAAATAATTTTATTGAGCATCTTCCCAATTATTGGAAAAGGTGGAAAAGCATAGAACGACAAGGATGACCAAGGAAAGGAGAACGCATCAACTGAAAAGGAGCTGGGGTCAGGTTTCCAAGAAATAAATGTAACACATTTATGATTTAAATACGAAGCAAAAAGATCCACCTGGGGCACTCCAAAAACCGTAATAATCCTGTTAAAGGCTGTTGAGCAAAGGGAATATTCCGTGTCAATATTCATAGCACGAGATTCGCCGTCAGCGATTATGTTCCGTTCTGAAGATATGTAAGATGCGAAAAGAAAAATCTCTCTAATCTGACACCATTGCCAAATCTCTTTAGCTAACTTATGAAGATGTACAAACTTTGAGCTACCCATTCTGTTGATAAGGGCAATGACAGTTGTATTATCGCTTCTTAACAAATTATCAATACTATTCGAATCCCTAGCGAAGCATTTCAAAGCTAAAAAAGCAGCTAGCAGTTCTAGATAGTTAATATGTTTATCTTTTAAGGAACCATCCCAGAAACCATGGGCTCTCTCCTCCTTGCAAGCAGCCCCCCAGCCGCTAGGAGATGCGTCTGAGAAAATCTCTAAGACATAATTATTGTGTTGGAATTTGCACCCTGATCTGGATATATTATTAGTCCACCATGCTGAATCACTAAAAGATTCTTTACTAAAAACCATAGAAGCATTAAAATTATAATTTGACTTTCTAAGAGCTTTGCATTTATTGCGTTCAAAATTTTTAGTATACAGCCAAGCATAAGTGTAAGCTGGACAAATAGAAATAAGGTAGCCAATAAGTCTTGCGAATTCGCGGATCTTAAATTTTTTAGCTCTCATAATGAAATTTATATGTTCCCGGGCCCTAACGACCTTCTCATCTGGGAGGCGTAATTCCAAAACGCTACTATCCCATAAAAAACCCAAAAATTTACACATTTGCGAAGGAACTAACTTGGATTTCTCATAATTAATTATGAATCCTAAAGAAAAAAGTAGATTTTTAGTAGCTGATAGATTATCTAAACACCCTGATCTAGTGTCGGAAATCAATAAAAAATCATCTAAGTAGTTAATAGATAAAAACCCCTTAGATCTGAGGAAATGAACGATGGGCTTAAATAATTTACAAAAAACGTACGGAAAAGTTGCCAACCCAAAAGGTAAACATGTAAATTCGTAGAGTTTGTCATCAAAAACAAATCTCAAGAATTTTCTGCTCTCCCTCGGAACCACATAATACGCGTCCTTTAAGTCGATACTACACATAAATATATTTGAAAATAACATGTCTCTAACGCTCTTCAGACTCTCAAGTTTAAAGTGTACAGTCTTAACATATTTATTTAAGGATTTTAAATTCAACAAATCTAAATTTACCATTCTTCTTGGCTACTAAGAAATATGACAGAAATTCCCCTTTTTTATGACTACAGTGTTCTATTGCTCCGATAGAAATGAAATTCTGTATACTAAGTTTTAAATTGCTAATGTCTCTTAGAGAAAAATTACCTAATAAACGCTGAATTATTTGAACGGGCATAGAGGTAAAAGGTATAGAGTAGCCCTGAACCCAACTCAAAATAGATGGATCCTGGGTAATCCTAGACCAATGATCTTTAAAAAATCTAATTCTGCTTGCAAATCTCTCTGTACCTACTTGATTTAATTCTCCCTGTCTCTTCGATAACGACTGTGACGATCCCTCCTGAACCTGTTTGACACATGCTGTCCCTTCCTTGCAAAGTTTGCGGTGGAAAACTTGGTTTGGGAAAACGTCGCTTGAAGTTTAAAGCAGTATGAGAAGAGCTAGGTCTGTCTCTCCAATCTGTTGACGCCTTCTTGAGCCCCAATTCTGCTGCCACTTTCTTAACTGCCTGAGCATCTTTGGATCGTTGGCTAAAGTCTGCCCCAAAAAGCCAAGTATCAGATTTCGCTCCCGAAGCAACCTTAAGGGCAGCTGCCTCTTTAATAAAAGGATAAATTTGGTGTCTCCTATGATTGGAGAGCAAAAAATGTGCCTCACACAACATCTTGGAAGCTTCAACTAGATTACAAGAAGATTCCTCATTTTCGCTCATGGAAACTTTGTTTAAAAACGAACGTTGTAAGGCATAGCCTAAAGAAGCTAACCCTTTGCCAATTTTGCTTTGTATTCCAAGCAGGAAATTATCTTTCTTATTGTCAGTAGAGCTTAGGATGGCCTCAAACTCTGGATTTAACTTGGGTCCTTCCAACAAAGGGCAGTTTTCAGAGAACTGAAACTTGGACCATTTATCACGACAATATTTGTCAAAACCCTGGGTCAGATACTTAGACCAGTGAACAACAATATCAGGATCTAGGGGGGGCCAAACTCTCTACCTGCCGCCGGATCATTGCCAAATATATCTGAAAGATTCTCCTTTTCCAGAGCAGGATTAATTTAATTGGATGAATCCTCATTAGAAGATGATGATGGTGCCACACGCACCCTCCTTCTTTTCATAACGGGACTCGGGCTTTCTGAACGAGACTAACATTTCCTAACTAGGCGCCTTCTCCTTGGTCTAGCTTCCGAAGAATGCGAGGAATTCTTCTCCTCGCTCGACTCACCTGACGAGAAAAGGTCGAGTATAAGTCATAAAAAAAGGCTTATCAATTAGCAATGGCTTGTATGATGCCATAAAACAACATAACTCATTTCCATGCTGTTATAAGACAGCATAATGCCCCCCAAGCTGTTATAAGACAGCCTAGAAAATGCTTAAACTGTTATAAGACAGCTTACTATATTTTGCTGCTGTTATAAGACAGCAACAATAACTACGAAAAGCCTACTCTAACTCTCTAAATACAATGAGCTTCACGATTCGCAGCATACAAGCGAGACCGAGATAAGAAAAGAACCTAATAGTCACGTAGGTCCTAGCTATAAAAACATAAATGCGTCACCACACCAGTAACGACGCAATACATAACCCTAAATGCTTAATAATTAACCCATATTGTCTGAAAATTTAAAAACTGAAAAGAAAGGAAGACATTAAACGACTTACATGATGAACTAGATGACAACTCTAATAATTTGCACAACTTCTGCCGTAATCTCTTAAGTTTACGCTTATTCGGCATTTTAACACTTCTTCACAAACGCGTTCGAAAAATTAAACAGCTACACGTGTAACGCACTGAAACGTAATGGGGTCTCCGGGGAGCGGATGGAGTGTGGACTTTTTTCATTCAGTGCGCGTGTAACTCCAGAGGCGTTGCTACAGGGTGTTCTATATAAGGACGTGGTTCTGAAGTATAATGGCTGTTGGTAGAATGTACACCTTCTACAGTACAACCTCTCTCTCCCGAAAGCCTAAATAGGCTTCCAACCTATTTCATCTCAGAATTGAAACACTTCTCGGGAGCTAATTCTTCTCACTCCAGGAAATCTTCTTTAGCTAATGATGAAAACAAAAGACTAACTGAATCAAGAACAACCGGTTCTTCTGTTTTCCCTCATCCTTCTAGATTAATAAACAGAAAAAAATCTGTAATCACGTCAAAATCGATCGACTGTCATTCAACTTAATACCCTAAATGACAATTTGAAATTAGTCAGGTTTGGCCTTATCGAAAAAAACAATAGAGATGATTTTCCAAACGATATTCCTTCCTAAGACAACTTTTATAAATAAAAGAATTTCCACCCGTAACATTATCCAGATAATTTAAATCATAAGGTATAATTATGATTCCATAATTATGTTATTAATTCTAAACTGGCTTTTGGGTCATTAGAACGTGAGAAATCTGCACAACCATAACACTTAAAAAAATATTACCATGGCATGCTTGACTACAGAACTAAGAAAACTTTCATTTCTTCCACCAAAGTGTTAAAAATTATTCTTTTGACTATAACTTTGAAACAAACGCAAATTTAATCTACTTTTCGATTATGATATCCAAATTATATCGTATCATTTAAGTTTTCGGGATAGAACAGACAAACCCTTGCCTACCACCTAGCAATTTTATTTGGAACTATCGCGTCACACTGCATATGATTCCAAACAAGCTTAAGTTTACTGAAATCGGAGATGTCGTTACAGCAATTTAATTATCTAATTATACCTTAAATAGCTTCACCCACTCTTATCAAGGTCGGTACAATGAACCTTCGACCAAAATGATGAAGAATTGTCAAGTTTTCTAATAGTGTTCGCAGAAATTTGGAATTTAAGTTGTGCCCACTTGCGCCAAAATGAGGAACTTAAAAATAATTTGCTTGATTTTTCTCATAGTGATGGTTTTTTCTTGAATTTCTATCCCCAGTAGTTTCCAAGATACGCCCGGTGGCCACCCTTAATGAGATACCCTATATTTTTTATTTGATGTTCAATTATTTAGTTGATAAGAAATATGAATGATCCATAGAAAACCCCAAAACTTTCATATTTAACTTTTTCTCCTATGTTTAAAAATAAAAATGAATAAAGAGGCCTGTGCACCTTAATTTGGCTATCCCTGGATATATTCAAAATCGACTAAAGATCAGCTTAAATTTTCACGAACAACATTCACCAAAATATGATTACTGAAAATTCTACAAGTATCTTTAATATTGGTCTGGCAATGAAGGAAATTCATGATTGATTTTTTCTAGAAAAATATTAATCGATCTTAAGTCCTCGCCACTACGGCTTCGTAAATAAAGCGGATTTTTTCGATTAGTAAAATTTACAAGGCTCACTACTTTGATAACTGAACACTTTAACCTATATTAAAAGCATTTAGATTTAAGCTGTTCAATGTGTTTGTTATAACTTTCCATTGTGCAAACAATTTATCATCTTATGTTCCTTATGCTTTGTTAGCTGGAAACAATATGTTCAGAATCATTAACCTACCGATATCCAGACAAGAGCTCATTCGATATCAAGCTGATCTAAAATTACAAAAACTTGCGCCTGGCAATTTTGCATATAACCCTGTTATAGAAATATATAATCTTTATTTTATCACACACAGAAGGCTTTTGGCCCCTTAAGGCTTTTCCTATTTTTCGGCGTCATTATGAAAAATAGCCGCCAGACCTCGCATATTTGAAATCAGAAGCCGTTTATTTTCTAATGGTCTGAAAGTATGCGAATTTTCCCATTAAAAATAACGAAGGTACTGGAGTTTCGGTCATTGTCATTTGGTTGAGGGATCTCGAGATGTTATGTCCTCAATTTATTTTATTTTGCTTGATATCTTTAATTGGGCGTTTCCATTAAGAAACTATTTAAAGTGCCAGTGTAAACAACAATAATGTCCTGAGGTTCCGTTGATAATATAAATCATTTAAAAGAGTGTTGGGTACCAAATCTATATAATATTTAATATGAAAGTAATTTTTCAAATTCGGATTAAGCTAAAACTTAACAAATGTGTCCCATGATTCTCGTAAAATTTCACATCCGCTATTGCTTTAGGATTAACCTATTCAAAAATTATTGAAATCGACTAAATATAAAGTAATTAATCTTAATAATAGTATTCTAATTTGACCTACAGGGTATGTACTATCAATCTGTAAATACAGACATAAATAATCTTGGGTCTAGTCACAAGATCATATTATATTAAGCCATTACTAAGGGCGCCAGTATGTCGGCAAATAATGGACACAGGCATCTCAGCATACAGATTTTATTTCATATAGGTTGCTACACAGTTTGAAGGATCATTAAGTGAGGTTTTAATTAAATTGATTCTCAAGAAATAATTTACTGATGAGATTTTAGTCAAACAATTTTCTGTAGTTGGTAAATATTGACTTTTTTGATTGAGAAATTTCAATTATAAAACTGCTATAGTAAAAAAACTTAATCAGGTAGAAACTTAAAATAAGGTTTTAGGCCAAGGTGAAGGAAGAATTTATTAAATAGTATTTCGATTGACTTTTGAATACATTATTGTTAGGAGCGAAGCGCCTATATCGAGAAAATATCGACAAAATTTATATTATCCAATAAGTTCATTTGCTATGATTTTCGATAGCCAATACATTTTTAACCCTCAGCTAAACCCCAAAACAGGGTTAGCTATCTACCAAGTCTGGCTGGTAAGTTTTCAATTAAGGTCAGCTAGATCTTGCGACGAATGGGTGATCGCACGTAGAAGTTCATTTGGTTGGTAGGTACTCCGTGATAAGTTCAGGTAAGTATAATTCAGGAAAACTTGGAAAATAAATTTCTGGATTAAATAGCATTACGAAGTTTTAACAACTACCTGATATTATATTATTCCAGATTTGTTTTTTCCAAACTAGAAAGCGAGATATGTTTTGCAATTCGCAGTTCCATAGAATAACTTAAGTAAATTGTTTACAAATAAAATAGCCCTCAGGGTTAGACCTTAGTAATACAATCATTGTAAATTACTGTTTATATCATACCTAAATTGCTTTAAAATTATATTCCCAGATAAAAAAAACTGAGCAACAAAATGATGGCCGAAGGAGGTTTTTACCCTCGTTTTTAATTTGTTGCAGCTTTTTAAAAATATTTCCTTTTTGAATGCTGTTTTTGAATCCTGAAAACTTCTTTTGTTTTCGAAAAATAATTGATTTTTTCATATTACACAGGGGGACATTTAAATATTGCGTTAATTCGAAAAACCATAATTTTTTTTCCGCCTTGTAATATGTCACGTTTAATCTCTTGAAATTTTTTTCAGATTTTTTATTAATGACCTTTAGCCGCATTAAAAAAATGCCAAGTCAACTCTGCTGTCACTTAAAAACAGGTTGAAGAAGTTCAACGAACTTTTCAAATTTTTATGTAGACTTGCTGTGATAAAAAAAAATATGTTCCTCACCTTTATAAACACACAACTGAAGTGAAACTCCTGAAAGAGATATAAGGAATTCTTTTAAGCTTTTTTTCTCAACTTTAGATAATTTTTTTTTTTTCATCTTTTTAACTTTTTTTCGCCGAAAACCGCGTTTCTCTAGCTTTTTTTTATTATTATTTTTTTCTTTATTGCGTTTTATGATACCCTTACGCCTCTTTCAGACGATACGGATTTTAGCCGGTCCGGTTTATTGGTTTTAACGTGTAGTCCAGTAGTGCATTAAACTAATTGTCATAAGGTTTTAATGCACCACTCACGTTAAAACCAATAAAACCGGACCGGCTAAAATCCGTATCGTCTGAAAGAGGCCTTATTAACTTTAAATGAGCATGCTTGATTGTATGTTACGTGTCGAAAAATAGTTCCAGATTAAAATATCAATATTATGAAAGAAAATTAATAGTCCGCATCTGTTTTTGCACATCAACTTGAAATAGATTCCTCTTATTATATTAAATAATTGTGTTAAGTAATTTTGATAGCATTATTGTTAGGGATCATTTATTTTTCTGTTGCATGATGTATACTAAATGTGAAGCGTTAATTAATTTTCCATAACGCTTTGCAAATAATGTTGGCAAAGAGGCATCCAATTCTATTATTGCTATACAGGGTGCTACAAATTCGAGTGCATGCATGGGGATCTCGGGAACCGTAAGAGATACGAAGTCGGTTAAATTAAGGCAAAGTTGCGCAATTTGATGCCCAATAAGATGCAGTTTTGAAATTTAAAAAATTCCGAATAGTTCCGGAGATATTCGTAAAAAACCGAAAACCAGCTATTTTACTTTTATTTTTTCCTGACTTTATTTGAAGAGATAATATAAAATAAATTTAACATTATCATTGCCACTTTTTCCACTTTATAAAATGGCAGTGTCAAATTTTAAATCTGACGTTTCGTATCCGGGCCCCCATCATCAACTTAATTTTTTTAAATACGGACCTGGATTTTTTATTTCATTTTTTAGAAGCCTTTGATCTCCCAAAACCAACGATGTATCACACTTATCAATATATCAACAAATCCAGATTTTTTCCATAAGAGATAATGTGTTAGACAGAGACAGTGCGATCTTTTCTGACCCGATTTCACTTATGAGAATATTTTTGTTACCGCTATTGGACCAGTGTGATACATCGTTGATTTTGGGAGATAGCGGTAACAAATATTCTCATAAGTGAAATCGGGTCAGAAAAGATCGCCCCGTCTCTGTCTAACACATTATCTCTTATGGAGAAAATCTAGATTTGTTGATGTATTGATAAGTGTGATACATCATTGGTTTTGGGAGACCAAAGGCTTCTAAAAAAGTAAATAAAAAATCCAGGTCCGTATTTTAAAAAATGAAGTTGATGATGGGGGCCCGGATACGAAACGTCAGATTTAAAATTTGACACTGCTATTTTATAAAGGGGAAAAAGTGGCAATGATAATGTTAAATTTATTTTATATTATCTCTTCAAATAAAGTCAGGAAAAAATAAAAATAAAATAGCTGCTTTTCGGTTTTTTACGAATATCTCCGGAACTATTCGGAATTTTTTAAATTTCAAAACTGCATCTTGTTGGGCATCAAATTGCGCAACTTTGCCTTAATTTAACCGACTTCGTATCTCTTACGGTTCCCGAGATCCCCATGCATGCACTCGAATTTGTAGCACCCTGTATAATAGAAAATAGTTAAAATAGGTACTTATTTTTCTGAAATAATGTTCACAGAGCAAAACTATGAGTTTAATTACTTCCGCATGGAATGTAATATTTGGGTTCAAATGAATTGATATTCTATTTTCATGAACATGGCGGCCAGTTTCTTCGAGACGAGTGCCGGCTACGTGACGTTGCCGGCGTGCGCGGTAAGAGGGAGTACCGCTGAATTCGTGAACAATGTGAAGTGGTGAAGTAGTGACATAGGGCCCAGTTTACATAAAGTTTCTAGCGAAAATAGGTATAACACTTCGTTTTTTTTTGTGTTTCCATTTTGATTCAAGTTTGTTATTATAAATGATTATATGAGGGGTTCAGTGCCAAAGTTGCCTCTTTAAAAAATTCAAATAACTAATTTCAACACAGTTCGACTATAAATGCCATTTTTCGTGTTTGCCAAACATGTCTACACCACATTTTAAATTTCACAAGCTATGACATCTGTCGAAAGAATAGGCAATTATGAAATCGTTCAATTCATACGCCAAAGTTGCCTATTCAACAAACAATCATGGCGGAAGGCATGTCGGAGCGAGAGAGTGAACCCGACATCTTTGCGGATAATAGTGACCAAGATAAAAATTATGAACCGGATTCAAGTGATTTTCATTCGTCACGTATGTATGCTTTTGTACTATTAGTTGGTTTGGATAGGAATTCTTTTACGAATTTTTTCGGGACGTTCATTTCATGAGTGGGTTAGGCAACTTTGCCTATTACAATTTTTGAAAAATATTAATATTTGGTGAAGGATAAGCAAAACTTTATTAACGCGTTTCAAGTGTAGTTTTAACAGAAATTTGGAGCTTCTACTAAGTTCAGATTAATTTTCTATGTTTACAAGATAGTTTTATAAATGCGGCTTTTTTAAAAAAATCAGTGAAATAAAGTTTATACCTCCGAATGCTTACAAGGAAATGGTTAGGCAATTTTGGTTTTAATGTTAAAATTAACTTGGTTATATTAAATTTTAAAGCTTTTGCCAGTTTCATTTAATTTACTGTTAACATCTTTCTGTTTAGAAGATTAGCAGCCCCCTGCCAGGGAAATAGAAAACGTCGCAACCAGCGAACCTAAAGAAGAAGTAACGCCAAGAAGAAAGCAAAAACGAAGTCCTGAGAGCATAAGAAAGTGATTAGAAAAATCAGACGTCAAAGAGGTGAGGAATATTATTCAACAGCGGGTAAAATAATCCCTAAGAAGACCTGTTCTAAAAATCCGTGTGGATGCCAAACAAGAATGTATGAACATTATAACGCTTGAAAGAAGAAAGCAAATTTTTGACGGGAATTATAATCTCAACTGGGGCGAAAAAAAATGCTTTTTTTTGTAGTCAAGTTGAAGTGAAAAAACCCAATAGAAAATACACCAAACAGGGAACATCTCGTCGTTCGAAGACTAGATTATACACACCGAGGGATTCAATCGGCGTATACCAAATTGTGTGTAAGAAGTTTTTCCAAGAAACTCTAGCCATATGTGATGGTTCTATCACAAATGCATTGAAAAGAAAATAGGATTTTGGCACTCCGCAACAATATAAAAGTGGAAAACACCCTCCGGCCAATAAAACCAGCCAAGAAAATGAGCAGTTTGTTTGTGACTTTATATCGAAATTTCCTACTTACGAAAGTCATTACTGCCGTAGAGATTCAAAGCTGTATTATTTAGCTCCCTCGTTAAGTAAAGCTAAAATGTATAGCCAGTACTTAGAGGAATGTCAAAGGAGTGATATGAATCGAGTTTCGAATTTTAAATTTCGTAATATCCTTAACACAAAATTCAGCCACCTTTCTTTCCACATGCGCTATCTGCGATGAACATAAGAACCGCCCTAAATCTCTAAGTGGAACTGAGCAAGAACAAGCTAAGGCTCTGCATGAGTCGCATTTAAGAAAGGTGGAGGCAATGGACAAAATGGATAGGAAGGATATAGAAGAAGCAAAATCATCTCAAGGAAGAAAGCAGGTGGCAGTATTTGACCTCCAAAAGACTCTTCCAACCCAAGTGTTATCAACAGGCGAAGTGTATTATGAGAGACAGATGTGGACCTACAACTTAGGCATACACGATAAAGTCACTAACATTGGTCACATGTTTTTAAGGCCTGAGAATGTTGCGTCTCGAGGAGCTCAAGAGGTGTCATCTTGCCTTTTACATTTTATTAATAATGTCCTTCCACCTACTTCCAAAGTTATAACTCTCTACAACGACAGCTGTGGCGGGTAGAACCGCAACATTAAGACTGTACTTTTTTGTCACACCTGTTGCAAACACATGCAAATCTAGTAGACATAAACCAAAACATTTTTATTCCAGGGCGTAGCTTTGATTTATGTGATAGAGACTTCGAAATTATAGAGAGATCCAGAGCATACCAAGAAGAGATATTTATTCCAAGTAAATGGGAACGGTAATTGAAGAGGCAAATATGAAAGAACCCAAATTTAAAGTGTATCGCATGACAAGCAGGGATTTTTATTCCTCAAAGTCCTTAGAACGTCAAATCACAAACAGAAAAATCTCTAACGATAATGAAAAAGTGGAGTCGTTAAAAATAAGGTAGCTTCAGTTAAAAAGAAACTATCCAAAAAATCCTTTTATAAATACACTCCTTCAGATTTCACAAATTTTTCAGTCGTTGACATCGCAAAAAAAGAAAGTCGAGGTCGTCCACAGAGAGAGCTTCCCAATCAACTGGATCTTTTATATCCAAGGGGTCGGGCAATTACTAAAGAGAAGAAAACATATTTACTTTCTTTACTGAAGTATATTCCACCCATCCATCACAACTTCTATAGAAGTCTTAAAGTAGATGGTGATGGACCTAATCTAGAAACAGATGATACAGACGAAGACCAAGAAAACGATAATATAAATGAATAAATGTTTTGTTTTGTTTCACTGCTTTTGTTTTACCAGTTGTGAATTTGAAATAAATAAAAAAATTAGAAGTTTTACCAGAAAATATTAGTGCATCCCACTCCACTTTCTTGAAATAAACAATAAAGTTTGCGGAGCGAAAGTTGCCCAAACATTGCCTATTCCACAACATTGAATTATGAACGTAAATCTGGTTAGAGCCAAATATGCCTAACTTTCTTCCAAAAAAAAAAAAACAGAATGCAGCAAAGTTTATTTTTTACAAACATCGTTTTTGGAAACTAAAAAGATTCTATTATGCAATAAAATACAATTAGTTCTCACAAAACGTTCCACGATTTATTAGTTTAAGGTTAACTTTAACCTCAATGATTTCAGTTCCAAATAATTGTTGTTTAGGCAACTCTGGCACTGAACCACTCATATGTTAGCACTATAATCCACACGATATACTTTAAAACGAAAAATGTATGTTTTGATACGCTCTATTTTCGAATAAATGTAATTTTTCTGTCACGTTATTAAAAACACGCTGCAGATTTTCCATGATACAGACATACACTTAGGTATCATCAGCAACAATGTCGCAATAGCGGTAAGTAATAGTACGGCTTACGTACTATTTTATAAGAGGGGAAAGAAGAAGGGGAACGATGTTGGCGTCATCATATTTAGTAAACAATGCGATCTATTTTTTTTATGTCCATAAAACACAATGCTGATATTAGTAAACACACGAATTTAGTTGCATTTCTTAAAATAAATTATTATATCCAGCAAAAAAGTCAAGAATAATCAACAGAATGAATGTAACCAAGCTTTTTAAAGAAGCGGATAATAAACAAAACTGAGATATACGTGGCTTTTGCGATATAGGATCGTTGTAGTAGGATTGCTACAATGATCCAATAACGCAGAAACTGTCTTAGACATAGAGAAATAGGAGGTCGCCAAGTTGTCTATCAATTCACTGCATCCAGAAATGTAATAATATTCATCATTGTGTTTGGAGTATGCTGTTCAACTGTATATTTTCGCCAATGCAGTTTGCTGCTATTGGTTTGGTTGCACTAGGGAATCCTATTCCTTATACCAAAGGATAGCTTATTATTTCGAGTTATTTCACAAACCCGAGATTAAATTAATATCTCTCGAGATTATTTAATTACATTTCGGAACTGCTTTCCCTCTAGTTTGGATATCTCGTGAGCACTGATGAGAAATTTTTGAAGCTTTTTTTTTTCAAATTGTATGTCTTTTAGGCACCCAAACTTGTTAAAAACCGTATAGATTTATTTAGATTTCTTAGAGTCAGTATATAGATTAAACTTTTAATATTTAACCTGTTTATTTGAGTATTTTCTGTGTTAAGCTTGTATAAAGACATTCATTTGGCTACTTCGTAGAATAACAAAAAATATCTGATTGAAGTAAATATTCCACTATGAATGTATTTTTTTGATATATTTTTATTTTTTTATGCTGCAAAATAGTGCATTACTTCTTCTTTAAATAATTGTAAAACTTTTAGTGGGTTAATAATAAGATATAATTGTTGGTGGTGCTTGATAATTTTTATTTTTGGATCTTAACATATCTTGATAACTTAGAATGATGAGTGGTTAAAAATTTGTGTCCTCCTATTATTGCTAACACAGAAAATACTCAAATAAAATGAAAAATTACAAAAAACATTTTAATTTTTCATAAACTAGAAAGAATCCAAAAGAATACGTTAAGAGGTTAAGTATTAAAGTTTGATACAAGTTTAATTTATAAACTTAAAAGTTTCTTCTCTAAGAATGCTAAAAAAATCTATACGGTTTTCGGCAAGTTTGTGCAATTATAAGAATAAAACTTTAAATAAACTTCAAAAATTCCTCAGCGGTGCTCACGAAATGTCAAAACTAGAAAGAAAGTTCCAAAATGTAATTAAATAAACTCGAGATGAATTATTTTAATTCCGGAATTCCCGGGATTGGATTCCCTTGTGCAACCAAACCAGTAGCTGCAAACAAACTGCACTGAAGAGACATTGGCGAGATTATGGAGACCCGATTACAAATATACAGTTGAACAGCATGCTACAAACACAAAAGGGCTATTATATTTTTGGACTCAGTGAATAGATAGACAAGTTGGCAACCAACCTCTTATTTAAGATAGTTTTCGCGTTATTGAATCATTGTAATAGTTCTAATCCTGTATATATTAATTTGGTGATTCGCATCCTTCATCTATGTTAATTTTTTATACATTTATCTCTGACATAATGCTAGCTTTAATTCGTCAATAATAGGTAGGCTATTGGTCAACATAAAGATCGGCGGGAGGTTTTTGCATTTATTTATAATTTATTTCTGTTGCTTCTTCGCAAAATGATAATTTAATATTTCACAATAAATGAAAGAAAACTGGAGTGTGGCATTCGGACAATAATTGATTTTTCGCGTTATAATACGTCACGCTAGTAAAATATTGTTACGTTTTTCCCGTGGGTTCTTAACAGAATTACAACTTTGCTATTTTCAACTAATACTCTCTTTATTCACTACCACTGTATACAATTTAACACTCTATACTACTCTTATAACTTTACAACTAATATCAACACTCAATGATTAACTGAACTGAACTAACTAACATTCGCCTTAGGTCTGCTTATATATAATCTCAAATCTATCACGAATATTCAGGAAGTATTCCGAGGCCACTCTATATGATCTCGACGAGGCCATCGAGACAATTCCAGCGATCCTGAAACTTCGCGACGGGCCGGGCGATGAGTCATACAGATAGAGAAGCGAGGGGCACGACGGCTAGTTCTATAGGATAGCACAAAAACGTTCGGACGGTTGTTAGTCGTGACATTGCCTCCCTCTTAAACCTGATCGTCCCGATCAGATACTTCATGTCCGTGGTATGATTTCAGTCTGTCGAGGTGAACAACTTTCAGTTTGCTTCTGGGACTACGCTGAATTAATTCTTTTGATGACAGTATAGGGTCTTTCCCATACTGGGGTTATCTTGGGAGATCTTCCTTTCTTCCTTTGCGGATTATATAACCAGACTTTATCGTTCATCTGAAATCCCATAGAATTAGCTTTGAGATCATATCGTGTCTTCATTCGGTCACTAGCTTTCTCCGTGTTTTCTCTGGCTAATTCATGGATGTATAGTAACTTTTCCTTAAGGGAGTTCGCGTAGTCTTGAATTTCCATATCCTGGTTTTCTGGCGTTCCGAATAATAGGTCGCAGGGTAAGCGGAGTTCTCTTCCAAATAAAACTATGGCTGGTGTTAGTCCTGTCGTGTCATGGACTGCTGATCTATAGGCCATCAAAAATAATGGTATGTGTTGGTCCCAATCCTTCTGATGTTCATCTACGACTTTTGACAAATGTTCTTCAATGGTCTTGTTAAACCTCTCAACCATGCCATCTGATTGTGGATGTAAGGCGGTAGTCCGTGTTTTATGGATGTTGAGTAAATCACAGACTTTCTGGAAAACCTTGGATTCGAAGTTGCGTCCTTGATCTGAATGCAGCTCTAACGGAACACCAAATCTGCTGAATAGGTTATTCACAAGGACCTCTGCTATGGTAACAGCTTCTTGATTGGGGATTGCAAAGACTTCAGGCCATTTACTGAAGTAGTCAATTGCCACTAAAATGTACTTGTTACCGTTATTTGTTTATGGAAAAGGGCCAGCTACGTCAATGGCGATACGTTCAAACGGTAGGCCCACATTATACTGTTTCATTTTGCCCCTAGATCTTGTTTTGGGTCCTTGGCTTGCGGCACAGGTTGAGCACTGCCGACACCACGTTTTCACATCCTGGCAGTAGTTGACCCAGTAAAATCTGTCGCGAATCTTGTCAATCGTTTTGTTCACTCCGAGATGAGCACCAGACTTTCCATTATGAACTTCTTCCAGAACTTCCGATATCTTCCTCCTTGGTATCACTAACTGTGTCTTCACTACTTTGCCATCGGCGCTTTCCCAGGCTCGTTTAAGAAGTCCATTTTCCACCACCAGTGAGTCCCACTGAGCCCACAGAGTTTTAAAAGCAAGTCCTTTATTTGATATCTCGCTCCAGCTTGGTCTTGGTTGCTGTTCTTCTTTAGCACTTAGCAATAGTGATATTTCACTATCTTCCAGCTGATTCTTTTTAAGTTGCTCGGTGGTCCACTGCTGATCAACCTCAAATTTCGTTAGCCTAATTGGAGTAATTCCTTCTCGTTGATCTACTCTTTGGCAATGCTAACAATTATCCGCGCATGGTCTTCTGGATAAAGCATCTGCATTATTATGCAATCTCCCTGCTCTGTGCTTAACCTTAAAGTTATATTGTTGTAACTTTTCAAGCCACCTGGCTACCTGTCCTTCAGGTTGTTTCATATCCAAAAGCCATTTAAGTGCTGCATGATCAGTCCTTATCAGAAATTCTTGCCCATATAGATATTGATCGAAATGCTCAACAGACCGTACTATTGCCAAAAGCTCTTTTCGGGTTACACAGTAGTTACGTTCAGGTTTCGAAAGTGTTCGACTGTAGTATTCGATAACCCGTTCTTCTCCCGCTTGTACTTGAGATAAAACTGCTCCGATGCCGGTGTTTCTGGCGTCTGTGTCCAATACAAATTTACCCTTTTGTTCCGAATATAACAATATTGGACTAGAACATAGAGCCGCTTTTAATTTCCTGAACGCAGAATCACAGTTATGATCCCAGTTATAATTTGCTCGTTCTTCAGTGAGCTTATGTAAAGGTGCAGCTATATTTGAAAATCCTTCGACAAATCTTCTATAATAAGTACATAAACCAAGGAAGCTCCGCAGTTCGTGTTTGTCACGAGGACGAGGCCAGTCTTTGATTGCTGTTATCTTTCGTTGATCAGTTTGGATTCCCTCTGATGACACGACGTGTCCGAGAAATTCAACTTTTTGTTGGAAGAGAAAACATTTCTTTGGATTCAGTAAGAGCTGAGCATTCTTGATCCTGGTAAAAACTTCATGCAGGTTTTGTAGGTGTTCTTCGAAAGTTTTTCCCATTACCATTATATCATCAAGATAGACCAGGCATGTCTTCCAGGCCTCGTAGAACAACTTCCATAAGACGCTCAAAAGTAGCGGGGGCATTGCATAGTCCGAAGGGCATAGCTTTAAACTGATATAAACCACTTCCGGTAGAGAAGGCAGTCTTTTCCTTATCCTGTTCGTCAATGCCTACTTGCCAGTACCCGCTCTTTAGATCGAGTGTGGAGAACCAATGAGAACCTGCTAGTGTCGTCAACGTGTCGTCAATTCTGGGAAGTGGATAGCTGTCCTTCTTGGTGACATCATTGAGCCTTCTATAGTCCACGCAGAATCTGGTAGTCCCATCCTTCTTGGTGACTAAGACAACAGGAGATGACCATGGACTTGACGACTCTTCAATAATTCCATCTTCAAGCATTTTATCTACTAATGTGGTAACCTCTTGCTGCTTCGTCACTGGTAACCTTCGAGGATGCTGCCGTATGGGGTGAGCACTCCCAGTGTCGATTTTATGTTATATGATGTTCGTTTTTCCAGTATTGCCATTTTCCGTTTCGAAGGCTGTACTCTGCTCTTTGATAAATTGTGTAGCTCTCTTCAGTCCTTCGGAAGACAGATGTTGCCACGATTTCTGGAAATGTTCTAGGACTTCCTTAGGTGATGTTGAGGGTGTTACTTCTGATTGCGTTTCGCAACTGGTTACCCACTGCACCGGCTCGCAAGTGGCTATTACATCTCCTTTATTGAT
This sequence comes from Pissodes strobi, assembly GCA_016904865.1. Lineage (NCBI taxonomy): Eukaryota > Metazoa > Arthropoda > Insecta > Coleoptera > Curculionidae > Pissodes > Pissodes strobi. The sequence goes on along the minus strand of MU184585.1, from coordinate 202,957 downwards.
TTTGATGGAATTAGATGAAATATTTGCTATCCTTATCGGTATTTCGCCGTCGGTTTTGACTAGTGCTTTGCCTACGAGGTGTTTCCAAGGCAAATCGTGGTGTTGGATAAGTCCGATGCAGCCTCCAAAATCCTTCTCCAATTTCCCAAAAATTATCTGCTCGGTATTTTCGCTTATTCTGACAGTACATGCCGCCACTACTTTAGTCGGTGTGCCATCGTCTGTTTTGTTAAGGATGAACTCTTCGGTGCCAAACTTCAGAAGATTAAGCTTGTTGTCAAAAGAGAATCCATGTTGACCGATGAGATCCATCCCCAAAATAAATTCGTCCTCGATGTCGGCGACTAACACTGTGTGGTATAGTTTAATTCGTCCCAGTTGAAGTTCGATATCCATTTCCCCAAGTACTTCAGCTGTCTCACCGGTAACTGTACGTAAAACTACATTCTTTGATATGGATAGAACTTCTACTCTATTCACTCTGTTGGATCTTATCAAAGATACCGCCGCACCAGTGTCAACAGTAATTGTTATGGCTCTTCCGTTGATTTTTCCTGTAATTGTTAGACTGTCGGCGGCTTTTCCTAGGCTTTTTATGGAGACGATCCTGGGGGCTTTATCTTCTTTAGCCAACACCCGCCCCGCAATGTTGACTAATTAAAGTTTTCCTGATTTGACTTGGAGGCCCTAGCGTCTCTGGATGGAGATCTAGACCGTAGTTGTACTCGGCAGTCTCTTTTGAAATGCCCAGTCCTGCCACATCTATAGCACTGACTTGATGTATTTCGGTTACGTGGCCTATCTTCAATTGACTCCCGGAATCTCCCTGCGGCCTGAAGAACTTCCGTTAATTTCTTCAAAATTTCGCCCATCTCAGTTAATTCGCAGCTGTTTGTCGGCTTTTCTTCCTGGATGGATACGGCCCTGATTTTTGGCTTGGAGATGTTACAGGCCGCCTCGATTTCTAGGGCTCGACCCAAAGCTTCGCTGCTGTTATCAAATTTGGCTAGGCGTAGCATTTTCTGAGTTTCTGGATCTCTAATACCATCCACGAAATATTGGGCAGCAAGTTCCTCTTGAAATTCTTCTGTCGCTCCCGGGTAGGCCAATTGAATGAGACGTCTAATGTCTGCCTCAAATTCTTGCAGGTTTTCACCAGGCTTCTGATGTCGGGACTTAACTTGTGCCTGATAGAGCTGTCTTCTATGTTGGTCGCCAAATCGTCTCTCCAGGACAGCTACAAGTATGTCATAATTCCCCTGTTGGCTGATGGGAATTGTCTGCAGTAGTTCCAGGGCAGATCCACGAAGCGCTACCACTAGTGATGTAGCCATTTCTTCATTATTCCAACCGTTGGCAACAGCAGCGGCTTCAAATTGCCTTTTGTACATTGTCCAGGACGTTTGACCGTCATAGTGTGAAGGTTTAATATGTTGTCCTGTGCCGAATACCCTCTCGGTGGATCCTTGATTTTTTAGTCTGGAAACTTCTGCTTGTAGATTCTTCATTTCTTTCTGTACGTCTCCTACTTCTTTTTGTACAGTTACAACTTCCTTTTGTATATTGTTTACTTCTTTTTCAAATTTCTCATTTTGCCCGTCCAATATTTTCTGTAATTTTCCTTGCTCGCCTACAATTACATCCAGCATCCATTTCTGCAGCTGTTCCTGTTCTGCTTGCCTTCTACCTTCAGCCTCTTCCCGTTCCGCTTGCCTTTTATCTTCTTGATCTTGTAAAATTTTCTGAAGCCGGTCCTGTTCTGCTTGTCTTTTGTCTTCTTGGTCTTGCAAAATTTTCTGAAGCCGGTCCTGTTCTGCTTGTCTTTTGTCTTCATGGTCTTGCAAAATTTTCTGAAGCCGGCCCTGTTCTGCTTGCCTTTTACGTTCATCCTGTTCCCGATCCGCTTGCTTTTTATCTTCTTGATCTTGAAAAATTTTCTGCAGCCGGTCCTGTTCTATTTGTCTCTCAGCATTTAGATTTTTCCATGAAATCGGCCAACATTTTATTAATTTGCTCCATTTCTGCCGTTTGTTGCCTTGTATTGACCATAGAATGTTATAAACTTTTACCAGAATCCACCAATCAAACGGTCTCGTTTACGTACTTGTACCTCTTCTTTCCTCGAAAAATACTTCGCAAGTCCGGTCCCCTCACAATCCGACTTCTGACACCAAATGTTACGTTTTTCCCGTGGGTTCTTAACAGAATTACAACTTTGCTATTTTCAACTAATACTCTCTTTATTCACTACCACTGTATACAATTTAACACTCTATACTACTCTTATAACTTTACAACTAATATCAACACTCAATGATTAACTGAACTGAACTAACAGGAAGTATTCCGAGGCCACTCTATATGATCTCGACGAGGCCATCGAGACAATTCCAGCGATCCTGAAACTTCGCGACCGGCCGGGCGATGAGTCATACAGATAGAGAAGCGAGGGGCACGGCGGCTAGTTCTATAGGATAGCACAAAAACGTTCGGACGGTTGTTAGTCGTGACAATATTATCAAATTTCAAAACCTGTTTGCTAGCTTTTTATTAATGTTCTTTAGATATGTTAATGCCAAAATCTAGACAAACAAATCTTTAAAAAACTGTCATTTAAAAACAGGTAAGTATTTTATCCAGCATTTCAAATGAAAAATTATTTTTGTATTAAGTGCGCGAAATAAGTGTTTTCCTTAGACACAATGTTTATCGATGTCGTCTTTCTTTATTTTCTCAATTACCTCTAAAACAAAGAAAGAAAAATGGAAATGAAAATGTATCGGGATACACAATTTTTAAACAATCTAACAATATATCATTTGAAGATTTTAACTTACTGCTAGTCATTCTCAAATATAACTTCAACCCAATCGTTTTCCTTGAAATGTGCATTATAGGATAGTTTACAAACAATCACATATTCTATTTTCTGCCTGTCTACGTGGTATTTTGAAACGTAACCACGCTAATGATGAAAGTTAAGGTCTAACCTAATGACGAATGAAATTGCTTTCAACTCTAAACGTGTTTCATTTTTCATTCATTCATTAAAAAAAAATGGATGTGTCAGACATGATATGTACGCTATACTTGGCTATAATATATAATAAAATATTTTTGACCCGAAAACTTACCTCCACTCCAATGACAAAACTTAAAAACATGCACTTGTTTAATGATACTCGAACGACACTCCGCTAACGAGGACTCAAACCTCCCGGATTTATTACCACTGGCCCACTCATTTAAACAAATATTTAGCCAGCAAATAAAATTGGCCCCTCTTTACCCGCGCCAGTGACCGCAATACACAAGGACAAACTTAGATTAAAAGGGTTTTTCTTTATAATACGAATTATCACAGAAAGTTTTTAGTAAGGTTTAAACAGCTATGTCCTATAAATTGCTTGGACATGTAAAGCTTAATCGATGACATACAAAAACATTACGTTTGTTTATGCAAAACTAAGATTAAGACTATCCACGCTAATAATATTTTAAAGCTATTTTTTATTTTACCCCAAATAAGTTTTAGTATCCCAGTATCAAATAAATCCGTTTCAAATATGAGAATAAATTTAATATTGTTTTAGATATAGGTTATTTTTTTAGAAAATATATTTGGTTATATTTTTCTATAAAATTCGCTTCATTGTATTATAATCACTATATGTATTACATATTATACAAATATAAAAATAATACTAGTATCAAGCCCATTATTTAAAAATATTAATACCAATATCCCGGTTCGTGGACAGGATTCTTTATGTTTACTCTCTCTTCGTCTTCCTGGCAGAACCTGCGTTTGGTTTCGTTAGTTCGATCAATCAGATTCAAATACATGTCATTGTTCGGGTAACATCATTTACGAATGTTAGTAAGTACTTTCGATCTATCCCCTTTCCGATGGATGTTATATTATATGCTATATTTCTGTTAACGATCAAACTACCTAGCAGGAGAGTAATATAAGATATTGACCTGCCAATGACGCAATCTTGACCTTTTCCCATATTTCATCAATAGGTTTTATATAAGGAAGTAGAGCAGATAATCCGGTCGGATATTACATTCTAATGACTTAGGAAATTGGAAATACCGTCTAGCATTATTCCGTATTAGAAAAAAAGAAAGCAGATTACTACAAAAAGTATTCGAACACAGTAAATACGTCAAACAATTAATATTCGAAATTTCAAGAATACCTACTTATACACTAATGCAAGTATTCACAATAGAGTAAGTATTCGTAATTTTCTAAATACTTTTGTGAATACTTAGTAGTGTTTCACGTAAGCAGTTTACTCCAATATTATCCATTAAGATAT
>MU184585.1:179392-192537 GCA_016904865.1 Pissodes strobi | reverse complement strand
TATAGGCATAGGCTCCGCCTCCGTTGCTTCGATAATGCTCTGGTTGGTTTGTTGAGTGGAGCCAGGGTGATTTTCTTGAATCTTAAAAAAGGATTTCCAAATTATTGGGATGTTGAGAGCGTCGTCTCGCTTATTGAGCTGTCCGTTCTTTTCGATTTCTAGGGCTTCTCTGATTATGCGAGTTTTGTAGTGGTCCACTGTGGCTACTTGTCTAGCGTTGTTAAAATCGATAGAGTGTCCTGTTGATATGTGGTGTTGGTAGAGCGCTGCTGTAGTCTGCTTCGTTCTGATGTTGTTCTTGTGCTCCTGGATTCTACTAAAACAGAGTTTTATCCACAAAACGGAAACAGAATTTTTTGCACTCGACGCGCATTTCGCTAACCATGTTAGCATCATCAGGAGATGATTAAGACTTTTGATGATGCTAACATGGTTAACGAAACGCGCGTCGGGTGCACAAGATTCTATTCTCTTTCGGTATTGTGGATAAAACTCTGTTTTAGTGCATGTTGCCGAAGGTTCCAAACCCCAACATAGTCCTGGATTCTAGTTGAAATTCGTCTATTTGTTTCAGTCGCCGCAAGGTATGCTGTACACTTCTTGGTTCTCAAATTTTACTTTGCCCTCTGTATTTCCGAGTACTTGGGCTACAAAACTAATAGGCACTTTGTTCATTTCCCTCCCAGTAACAATTAAATTATATTTAAAGCACTCAGATTTTTGACTTCAAATATCTCGAAAAACTGTTAAATTTACTATTAAAACATGACACATAAAATTGAGAGATTAAGAAAAAATTCATGTGTGAAGTTCACATGCTATAGAAGTGAAACCTTCATAAAACTAAACCAAGCGGTCACCCATCCAAGTACTAACCACGCCCGACGTTGGCTAACTTCAATGATTGGACGAGAACTACGTTTTACTTTTTACTCTTAACAAACATGTAACAACTCCATAACTGTGTTCTATCTCATTTTATCGTAGGCTACATGCTACATATCGTTTCTGATTATCGCTTTTTTGTTTCATCGAGTCTCAAATCACACCCGTGCGAACCTCTACACGGTAAACCAAAATTGTCACCTGAATATTTTCACGCGCATGCTTTTTTTAATCGGTTAAAAACTTGAATAATCTCATATACATTTATTAGCCAACTCTGACACGTTATTTAGACTTATTTTAAATTATTATTCACAGAAAAATGATTGGCGCAATGCCAGCCGTGGCGGTTCGCCATGAAAGACGAAAAGGACAAGAAAAAAGAAGCAAACGACCAAGTCAACTGTACATAGCGGGACACTGGCTGCCTCCCAATAGTCCAAGTCCGACCCCTAGTCCTGGTACAAATGATGATGGTACTGAACGATTGCCCGAAGTTTATTTGTTTGGAAAAGTAAGTTTCGTTTGCAACCGTTATTTCTTTTCCTTATAAAAGCTGAAGTAACCAATGATTTCTATTGAAATTCATTTTCACTCAGTGTTTATAATCAAGTTTTTTAATATAATTGGTTAGACAAATTAAATTCTTAAACTAATAGAAAAATTCTTTATTTAATAACAAATATGCTACATTAGATGTTTTCCACCGCATTCTCTTCATATTCATTACATGAATTTTCTCTTATGTTACTGTCAAGTAAGTAAATAAGCCGATACACGATGTTGACTATGATTCATATACCTTCACATAATAATTTCTTAGAGAATGGAGAAAATCTAGCGTTTCCGGAAGGTTCCGTTATTAATTGGATTCGGAAGAGGAAATTTTCGGAATAAGAGATTACTTAGAACATGTTAAAAGCGTATGTTTCGTAGACCTCAAACAATAAAGTACATGCTATTTAACATCAAAATCTGGATTCTCCCCTCTGCCGAACTATTAAGATGACAATGATGAATTAGAGCTAATTCTGTGAATGACGTGTTTCCCGAAGGATTATATTTCTGGAAAAGAGAAAGTTAAATCTTTGATGCCATGACTTTCAAATGAAAACAATTTAATCAATTGTAGTAATTTTTGTACCGTAATTTACCAAGTCAGATAGGCAAATTATGATGATTCTTGGTGGTATATAAAAACAGTATATTATTAGATTTCAGATGGTTCCAATTCGCAGTTGTAACGCCACATTTTACGACGCATTGTGCTCTTGATCTTTAGAAGTATATTTCGAAAATTGTCCGTGATCATAGAGGATGGAAGGCACTTCAAGATATGGGCATAAGAACCGTAAATATAAAAGACATGCCACCCAATCTTGCTAATCCAAATGAAATAAATAACTAGTTTGCTACACTCGTAAATAAAAAAATATATAACTACTTAAATACGAAAGATTTATATAATAATATATCGTGTTTGGGCAATGGCATTTTCAATTTTGGATTGGAACGTCTGGTTCTAATAGTTTGTCCCTTCGAATGAATACTTCTTATATGCCTCATGGATGAACGTGTCTGGTTGTGACAATTTGTCCCTTCGAATGATTAGTTCTTATATGCTACATATACCCCCTGAGATGTGCCACATAATAAACACTCGTTTGGAAGAGGGTTGTTTTGCTAACTCTTAGAAAAAAGCGTCTATATAACCCTTTCCCAAGGTAAAAAACCCTGCCACATTATCCCACTTGCGTCCAATTAGTTTATTGTCAATTTTTTCGAAAACCCTTGAAAAGATAGTTCATAAACAAATTACTGATTTTCTAACTTAAAACAATGCTCTACCAGTACATCAGTCGGGATGTAGAGTCCCACAGCACAGTGTCAGCGCTTATAAACGTTACTGATGATATCTTTAGAGCTTCGGATGACAAAAAAGTCCCTGGACTAGTGCTGTTGGACTTCTCTACGGCCTTTGACACATATTGAAAAAATTGTCCTTTTTCCAAATATTTCTGTACAGAAAACTCGTACGACCTTCTCGATGCAAAAATCGAAATCGGCACACCCAAAATCCCCTTCCTAAAGTATTCGAACCGAATTTTTTTTTCAATATTTGTTTGGATTTTTTTTTGTTTTTATATCGGAAATGGTTAAAGGGATCCATTCATTTTTTGAATCATATACAGGGTGGTAAAAAAATCATATTTAAAAAATTCTCCTTTTTCCCAATATTTCGTTGTGGAAAAATCGTACGACCTTCTCAATACAAAAATCGAATTCGGCACACCCCAAAAGCCTCCTCCTAAAGTATTCGAAACCAAAAAGATCATCCACCTATGAAATTTAAATTTTTCGAAAACTTTTTTGAAAAAAAAATTTTGGTGTTTATACCGGAAACGGTTAAAGGATTCCATTTACAAGTTTCCATCATAAAAATAAAATTTTCAAAATCATATACAGGGTGGTTGAAAAATTATGTTTTAAAAAATTCTTCTTTTTCCAAATATTTCGGTATGGAAAGATCGTACGACCTTCTCGATGCAAAAAATCGAACTCTGCACACCGGAAAACCCCCTCCTAAAGTATTCGAAACGAAAAAGATCATCCACCTACGAAATTTCCTATTTCGTGGCCAAATCTGAAGAAAAATGCTCAATTTGGAGACGAGAATGATATTTTATCGAATACCTGCCTTATTTGACTTCCTATCCAAAAATATCATAGAAGCCTTTCGATCGATCATGAGAGGCCACAGATACTGTCGTAAACTGATTTAAGATATCTCTTTCCGTTACCGAGAAAATTGACAAAATATAAAAATCACGTTTGGTCAATTAAAAAAAACGAAGCGGCACGTTAAAATACCCCAAGAAACCCATCTTTTTGCTATTTACTGTTTAGTTCTAACTCTACGGTTTTCGAATTACGGCCGATTATACATTTTTTTTATACAAAAAGTTTTTATTCCAAATTAGCAGGGGTATCATCGACTTTTATACATTTTTTCCAAAAATTTCATAATAATTGAGATTTACGCGTCGTTTTTGGACGTTTTTTTGGAAACAAAAATTGCAAAATGTTCTTTTTTTTCTAAATTACGACGATATCAGTACGGGCTAAACGCTGTCAAAATACATACTTTTGATAGTAAGTATAAATGAGGCTTTAAAAGCTTTGAAATCAGCAGGAAAACGGCTGACCGCTGCAACCTGCAACGGTTTATTGATGATGTTATTGATGTTTAACTATTGCAAGATTGCCACTTTTCAGGCAATAGAAATACTCCTAGGAAAACTAATGCTGTTTTTCTTTTAACTGATACTTACTAACAGGGACCGAGAAACATAGTTTAGTTGAAGCTTAGTCAAATAATTTAGTTAAAACTCTGTTGCTTCCTCTAAAACAATGCAAATTCGAAGGCAAGATACTTTACGTTTGCTGACGACGCCGCGCCGTTCTCATTTACAGTGGTGATGGTGAACGATATTTTTACAAATCAATTAATGAAGATCTTAAAAAATATGTCTTTTGATTGTATTCTAACAAAATAAAAATTAATGTAGATAAAAAAAAGTTTTTTTTAAACAAAATAACAAAAATGTGCAAGATTTTGAAATAAAAATAAATATTGTTGCGGTTGAAAGAGATTCTGAAATAAAATACTTAGGGTTGATTATATAAGAACTTAAATTGGTCAGGTCACTTTAACCGTTTAATTAATAAAATTACTCCTATAGATTTACCAGTCTATAAATTTAGATCATATGTAATGTTTAAATGTAAAATGAATGTCTACAATGCTTATTTCATTTTTAACGTTTGATATTTAAATCGAATATGGGAATCATGTATGCAGACAGATTTCAATAAATTACAAACTTTACAAAATAAAGTAATTAAAGTACTGTTTTGCTACGATAGGTCAACTGGCACCAAATCATTATATAAAGATAAAAATATATTTAAAGTAAATAAAATCTGTCATCTAGAACAGTGAAAATTAATGTACAAAATTATTAATTATAAACAAAAGTGCAACACTGAAATAAAATTTTGAAACGAGGTCCATTCTTATAACACCCGAGCACAATTTCAACATTTTCAAACACATTTTGAAACTAATATGGGAGACAACAATCCTATATCAAAAGCCTCCAATGTTTTCAATAAATTACCTCTAGAGATAAAATGGCTTCTACAAATTATAAGTTCTCTAAAATGATTAAAATACATTTAACCACTCTGCAAACAACACCTTGGTTGTTGCATTTGTTGATTTCTCGTATTGTTTTCAGTTTGTTAATGCTTTTTGTTAAGTAAGAATCATGCATTTTATATCAATTTTTAAGATAATTATTCTCGATACGATTGTTTAGGGTTTCATTGTATAGTTGTATTCAAAAAATTTCTCGACGTGCCGGCTGGCCGGACGCCATTATTGAAATTCAGAGAGTCATAATTTCAACAGTGTGGTTATCATAACGTGAAAAATTGTTAATTGGAGAATTAATACATGCTGAGATAACCCACCTCTGTAAAATACTATTTCATTGAACCTGATACATTAATTTTTAAGACACCCTATATATTATGTGTATATTTTGAGACACCCTTTATACATGTAAAAGATAAATCAAGTCATAAATTGAAGTCGAGTTTTTGCGAGGTTTTTTGGAGGAGATCCAAAAGGTATTGCTCGAGAACGGAAAAGAGAGAGTCAGAAGCAGCGGAGTGTACGGTTTGTTTTGGTGAATTGTTTTGCGTCTGTGTTGCAATATGTCATTACAAGTCGGTAAAATGAAACTTATAATATTGTTATTAACATATTTTGTAACATTATATATATTATACTCATTGATAATTCATATTTGATGGTATAACGTGTGTATATATTTTGATATTGTAATTAACATAATTTGCATAAATATTTCTTCTATTATCATTGATAATTAATATTTTGATTGCATAACATATGGATATATTTTGATATTGTTATTAACATAATTTGCATAAATATTTCTTCTATTTTCATGGATAATTCATATTTGATGGCAAAACACATGGATATATTTTGATATTGTTATTGACATAATTTGCACAAGTATATTTATTTTATTCTCATTGATAATAATTCATATTTGATGGCACAACATGTGTATATATTTTGATATTGTTATAAACATAATTTGCAGAAATATTTCATTTATTGTCATGGATAATTTTTATTTGTGGTATAATATGTTAATTTAATGAAATCGTTTTATGCTGTGACTAACATTGCTTTTTCGGTCTGTCTTTTCGTGCTGGAATTTTAGTTTTAGTATGACTGTGATTGTAATGTAAGTAAGGGACTTGATGAATCCACTAACATTTTCCTACCCTGGCTGAGCGAATATCCCAGCTATAAATCGTGAGCTTGCGAGCAAAGCACCCTAAGTCGTTCTTTTAACAAATGTTATATTTTTAATGATTTGCTTTTGTATGAAACCTATGTGAAATTTAAATTAACATTAATTTGTAACCCTGATTTTGACTTGATGCCAATTGCTTATAAGCACCCGAAATGATCAAAGATCTGTAGCCTGTGCACAATTACACAGAATAAAACCATATATTATATCGAAATGACTATTAGTAATAAGTAACAGTAAAGGTATAAGCTATTTGAATCGTTCTTCCGTATCCTATAATCTTACAGCCCACAAGAGAAATACTATTCAATCACAAAATTGTTTAAGTACATAATATAATTAATCGCTAAGCGATGACGAAGGAAATATATATTAATCGGCCTGCGGGAGTAGCCTCCCGTATGGGTCCTCAGTACCTGCTGGCGACGTCTGGCTAACTAATACTAAACTCTTCGGTTTTGAATGTATTGTAGTATTGTCACAAGTGTGGAACGACAAATTGCGGTGCGTGAGACAGTAATTTAATTAATTGTTATACGAATAAAGGTTGTACAGCATAACTCGGTTTAGGAATTGGGATCGAGGTTTTCTCTGCCATGCTCTTTTCCCTCGTGAATTCCAGGCGGAGTATGGCACGCTTTTCTTTAATAAATTAGGCGTATTAGGAATCTGTGGTTTAATTTACATGACGCAACTTTCCCTCAAATTTCCCTAATTGTGTTTGGTCGAAGCGCAATCCGAATAATTAAAATTGTATAAGATATAATAATAACACAACGTAGGGCTTGGTTTTCTTTCTAATCTAATTTGACGATCCTTGGCCAAATAAAGACAAAGCACAATTTTACTTATCTGATTCAACTATGTTGAATCGACCCGGGTACCTTATGCTACAATGCATTCAATGGTAAGTAAAACCCTACAACCAATTTTATGTACGTGTTAAAAATATTAGGTATTATTCTGGAGTCTATTAGACGCCATTTCCACAACTACCCATGGAGTGTTCTACTATTAGATGTATTGTATTGGCTATTTAAAAAACTGCCTGTGTATTATTTTTTAAATTGTTCAGGTAAAATATCTAATAATAGATGGAAAACGCAAAGGGTATAGCTATTGTTGTTCTAAGAACACTCGATCTTTACTCTACATTTATTTAAAGAAATACATATCTTGTGATGCAAAAAAGATTACAATAAACTAACAGCGACATTAACTCGACTCATTGTTTCTTGTTCGCTCGTACGGGAGTCTCCTTCCACCCTCGTTCCGCGTTCTCCCGCCGTCTCGAAGGCAACCCCTATTGGTGAACAGTTGTAGCATCAGCGCCGACATACGCGACATATATTTGTCTTTTTCTCGCACGTTGTGATTACCCGCACTTTGCGCAAGTAAATCTTTTCGCGACAAAACAGTGTTTTTAATCTAAACAGAACCGGACTTATATAACATAGCATATCGAGTTATTAAAGTTGTATGGTTTTTGACTTAACATAGCCGACCACCTTAAAAGTTCCCCAACTTTTAATACACGTGACAACAGCACTCGTCCGACTTTGGACAGCCAAGAACTTAGGTTTTGACTGGAAGCACACAAATCTTAGTAATTGCACGCCTAATCACAGTTCCGGTTGGAATACGTATGGATACAACGCGCAGTGTAGTACCGGGATGAGTCTCCGTGATGCGTCCCAGTGACCATTTCAGCGGAGACAAATTATCGTCTTTGATAACGACGAGCATTCCTACTCTCACTGTGTTAGCTTGGCTCTGTTTCCATTTGTTGCGAACCTGTAGTTGAGATAAATATTCTTTTGACCAGCGACTCCAGAAATGTTGAAGTGATTGTTGGATCCGTTGGTACTGATTAAGCCTCGATTCCTTGATTTGTAGTAGACTCGGTTGTGGCATTGCTGACATTGAATCTCCAATTAGGAAATGGCCTGGGGTGAGACAGGAAAATCGTTTGGATCATCGGATATCGGGGTCAGGGGTCTGGAGTTTAAGCAGGCCTCAATCTGAACCAAAATTGTATACATTTGTTCAAAAGTAAAACAGCAATTTGAAATAATACGCTTTAAATGATAGTTCGCTGATTTTGCTGCGGCTTCCCATAAACCGCCCATATGAGGTGACCTGGCAGGTATAAAGTGCCAAGATATGTGATCTTTACTTAGGAAATTCGATATCTTATCGGAATGTAATTGACTATTTAGCAACGCCTACAGTTCGCTTAGTTCATTTGAGACACCCCGAAAATTCGTTCCATTGTCAGAATGAATCGCGCAAGGCTTCCCGCGTCTAGCAATAAATCGTTTTAATGCATTGAGAAACACTTCCGTAGACAAATCTGGGACCAGTTCAATGTGAACCGCTTTCGTTGAAAAGCATACAAATATGCACATATAAGACTTAATAATCTTAGACCTTCTTAATATGCCATCTTTGATCATAATTGGACCGGCGTAGTCAACGCCGCATTTATAAAATGGCCTTGACATAGCAAACCGTGCAGACGGTAAGTCACCCATTAGCTGAGTCAGCGGTACAGGATTAGCCCTGAAACACCTTACGCAGAAATTGGCCAATATAGCATACGAATTATTGCAAGGAGACATTGCATTCCCGCATGTAGTCCTGAAGGAAATTTAAAATAACAAGCTCAGTCAAAGGATGTTTCTCAGGCAGAATTATTGGATTTTTCTGGTCATCTGGACATGTAGAATTATTTATTCGCCCTCCTACCCGCAGGAGACCATCCTTAAAAATGGATTTAAATTTAACAACTTACTTGCAGATTTTATTGATTTATTGTTTTTTAACGCGAGAACTTCATCGGGAAATGCTTGTAACTGGGCAAGTTTTAATAAACACGTCATAGAACAATTAAGCTCGTCAATAGTAAAAGTATTCAAATGCTTCTCATTATTGTTGCGTTTAGAAAGTCCATTTGATTTAAATCGTAACATAAATGCCACCACCCGCTGTAATTTTATTAACGACGAGTATTTACTAAATATAGAAAAATCATGTTCAAAGGTTGCAAATGTCAAAGTTTTTGTTTAATATCTGGAATTTTTAGATTGGTTTCACTCGACATTTCATATACTGGCCACTTGTCATTTTGATCTTGTAAGAAATCAGGATCATGCCACCATAATCGACTTGTTTGGAGCATGTCCGGGTGTACCCCCCCGAGATATTATATCAGCAGGGTTGTTGCACGTATTGACATAACGCCAATTAACAATACTTGTTAGCTCGGTAATCTCGGCTACACGACTTGCCACAAAGGTTTTTAAATAACAAGGTTGTGTGGAAATCCACGAAAGTACAATTGTGGAGTCACTCCATAGAAATACTTGATCAATTTTCAATGAGAAAGCATTTTTAACCTTATCATAAAGTTTAGATTCTTTTATTTTTGATTTTTTTTTTTTATGGCAGGGGCACACACACTAAAGGTAGATCCTATGGCGCTCGACGAGCGGTGAGTGTGCGAAGATGTTGATTGACACGGTTCTTGAATATTTGTAGGTTGTAATTAGTGGGAAACAGATGTCCTGGAAGTGAGTTCCACAGTGATGCAGTGCGCCAGACAAAGGAGTTCTGGTAAAGCGATGTTCTAGGTGTTTCTAGTTGTACGACGAACTGGTGCGCTCCTGCCGTCTGTCGGGACTGCCTGACAGGGGTTGCCAGGGGCGGGATTATGTGGGCCAAATCCTGGGAACATCTGCCGTGAAAGTATCTGTAAAACAGAGACATCTCGGCCACATGTCTGCGATGTTCCAGACTATCCAGATTCTGGGTCAACTCCGGATCGCCGACGAGACGCACAGCCCTCTTCTGAATGGAATCCAGCAGCTTTAGGGTATGCTTTGGTGCGGCACCCCAGATATGTGAGCAATATTCTAAGCACGGTCTTATTTGCGCTTTGTACAGCAAGAGCAACTGCTGCGGTGTATAGAGTTTCTTGTTGCGAAATAGCGCACCAAGCTTCTGGGAGGCTGATTTTGCGATGTTAACAACATGGTCATGCCATGACATATTGCTGTTGACCGAGACACCCAGCAGCCCGATTGACGAGGATGAAGGAATGGTCGATCCTGCCATAATGATGTCAGGGCCCGCTGTATTGGCCCTCTTAGTAAACGTTGCTGCTTGGGTCTTCGCTGCATTGAACTGGACCAAATTTCGGTCGCCCCAAGTTTGAACTTTCTCCAGGTCTTGATTAATTGCTGTAATCTGCTCCTGTCTGCGGTGATGAGTCTCAGTCGCTGGTAAGGGTTTTTCTGATCTAAAGTGGGAGACAAGGGTACTGTCATCTGCAAAACTGTAAACAGGATTATTCGTTTCGATCAGCAGGTCATTAATATAGATGAGGAACAGAGTTGGTGAAAGTATTGCGCCCTGAGGCACGCCCGCGTTGATGGTAAATGTGTCCGAGATGTGTCCATCGACTGCAACATGTAGGGATCGGTTCTTAAGGAAACTGGCCAGCCAGCTGCAGAGAGAGGCGGGCAGTCCCAAGGACGGCAGTTTGTTGAGCAGTCCGTCATGCCAAACTCTGTCGAATGCCTTTGAAATATCCAACGCAATCGCTCGAGACTCTCCGTAGTTTTCAATTGCCCTACTCCATATATGAGTGACATAGGCCAATATATCTCCTGTCGATCTCTCTTTGCGAAAGCCGTATTGATTATCGCTGATTATTCTGTTGCTCTCGAGGTACTTGAGTAGTTGCTGGTTGACTACACGTTCCATGACTTTGGAGATTATTGGAAGCAAGGCAATCGGGCGATAGTTTGAGGGCGTGGTTTTCTTGCCTTTTTTTGGAACAGGTTGCACTCGAGCGACTTTCCAAGAGGATGGGTAAATCCCTTTTCTGTAAGAAAGAGAAAAAAGCCTGGAAAAAACAGGTGTTAGTTCGTTGGCGCAGTTCTTTAGCACGATGGCAGGTATTCCGTCCGGTCCTGATGCCTTTTGCGTATCTAGTTCTTTAAGGATTTTGCGAATATCACGATGAGAAAACTTGACTTCTGCCATGGTGGTGTTGATGTTCGGTATAGTGGGGAGAGTCTTGCTTTGGGGCACGTCTAAGGTAGAGTGCGATGAAAACATTTTGGCGAGCATGTTTGCTTTTTCTTTGGCTGTAGTCGCCGTGATGCCACGTTCGTCCGTCAAAGGTGGGAGAGACGTTTTTGTAAAGTTGTTACTTACTGCCTTTGCTACCGACCAGAAATTCCTGGAGCCACTGGGGCATTGCAAAAGTTTATTCCTGATCCTTTGATTGTGTTTGTCCTTAGTTTCGTCGATCACAAGCTTGCACTCGTTTCTCGCTTCGATAAAATAATTGCGATTTTCAGCGGTCTGATTTTGCTGCCAGTACTTATAGGCTTGCTGTTTCCTTCCTACAGCTCTTTCGCATCTTTTGTCGAACCAGGGCTTTCCTTTTGATGGTAACTTGATGGAATTTGGGATGTATGCTTCCATTCCTGAGGAGATTACTTGCATGATCTCTTCGCAGCAGTCTGACGGGTCGTCAGTGGCAAAGCAGACGTCGAGCCAAGGAAAATCTAGGTAAAACTGCCTCAGATCGTCCCAGTTTGCAGAATTGTAATGCCAGATTTTGCGAGGCAATGGTGGATCCTTCTGTATGAGTGGCAATTCACAAACCGTTGTAATAAGTTTGTGGTCAGAGGTACCTAATGGCGGACCAACTGTAACCTTGTACTGGTCAGGATTGGTGGTCAGAAAAAGATCCAGGAGGGCGGCGAATTCGCCCCTCTCTGAGATTCGAGTTGGTTCGTCTACAAGTTGAGTAAGCCCGCAGCTGATGGCAAATGCTTCAGCCTCTCTACCTTCGTTGTCGGTCTTGTTGTGATGTTTGAGCCAGTTGGTGTTGTGGGCATTGAAGTCTCCCAGAACGATTATTTCTGAACTGGGGTGATCGACCTGTATTGAGTCAAAGGTGGTAGCTAGTGTTGAGAAAAAGTTTTGGTAGGCACTATCGCTCGGAGGGCGATAGAGACAACATATAAACTTGGTTAATCCCTTGGCGGTGAACTTGAGCCACATGACGTCAAGGTTGTTCGGTTCGAGTGTTTCCTCGCGATGACATGAAAGGTCGCTTCGGACAAAAAGGCATATTCCGAACTTATATCTAAATCGGGTATGTAAGTCGTAACCAGGATAGAGGTAGTTCACTGTTGTTGTTGTAGAACATACTTGTGTTTCTGTAAGGGCTAATATGTGTGGTCTATTTGCTTGTAGATGTTGGTGTACCGAATTTATGTTTGTATTTAGGCCTCTTATGTTGCAGAAATCTATTCTAAATTGGTTCGGTATCTTTGCTGTCTGTAAAATGCGGAATGAAGGGCTCCCAGGGCCACCCAGCGCCCGGAGATCCGAATGGCCGGGGAGTTTACCTCCGGAATATTTTGATCCTGGAAGCACCATCATGTCCATATACTCCTACTGTGAAACCCGGGATCACCAGCGCGGGAGCGGAACGTGATTTGGGAAAACCACTTAGCGCTCCCCAATTCTGGTGGGGTGGTCTTTCACCGGACGATGCGAGTAGGCTTATGCATCTACCACCTAGGGCCGCTTCCACTCGAAGCATCGGCCTCAGACTCATTCCTTTGGCGGTCCCTAGTCTGACAGGGGTAAAAATGGGGTTTGTTGGATCACTCCCCAGTGATCAGCTCCAGACTTTGTACTTTGGTGTTCTCCAGCCTGGAGGAGGACGATGGGATTTGATGGGCCACATCCCGTGGCAACTCGGAATGGTGGGGGCGTCACTCCCCGTAATCAAACTCCTCTCACCAGTTTGACGTT
>MU184585.1:150884-179382 GCA_016904865.1 Pissodes strobi | reverse complement strand
TCCCCGTAATCAAACTCCTCTCACCAGTTTGACGTTCCTGCCAGCCACAGATAAAAGTAATTCCCCGCAAAGTTCCAACCGAGGAAGGGTAATTTTTCTCAAAGGTGCTACCCTAGATTTAGCACACCATAAATTCACAAAAAATTTTTCAAAACGAATACATCGAATATAAATGCAACAACCGTAAGCTACTTCTGATGAGTCACAATAACCACGCAATTCCAGACGGTCCCTTGGCGACAAAAGTGCGAACCGTGGAATAACAATTGTATTTAAGGAATGGAGTTAATTTCAAAATATTTCCCAACCAGCAAAATATTCTTTAGGAATCTCATCTTCCCAATTAAGTTTGCATTGCCACAATTTTTGCATTAATATTTTGGCTTTAATTACGGCTGGACCAACCAACCCCAAATGATCGAAGATTTGAGCAATGACTGATAATACTTGAAGTTTCGTATAATTATCATGAAACACAACGTTGATAGAATATTGCAACGAATCATTCTCTGACTTCCATACTAAGCCCAAAGTTTTTAGTTCTTTGTCGTTTTTCTCTGGAATGGGAACAGACTTGTTAGAAAAACTGCTATCTGCTTCTCGTAATACCTTTAAATTATTTGTCGCCCATTTTCGTAACTTGAATCCGTACGACTGTAAAATAGAAGAAATTTATCGTTTTAATTGAATTGCTTTATCGATTGACTCTGCACCGTCATTTAGTCGTCTACATAAGCTGTTAGAAACTGAGGCATATTTTGATTTGCTACTTCATGTAAGCATCGTATAGCTAAAAAAGGTGCAATACTCGTACCATACGTGACAGTGTTTAAAGTATATATCTGAATTGGCTCATCCTTCTTAGCGCGCCAAACTATTCTTTGCATGTCTCTGTCATCTGGATGAATTGTCACCATTCTGTACATTTTCTCAATATCTGCAGTCATAACAATAGGATGAGATCGAAACCGAAGAACTATATCGAATATATCGTCTTGAATTGTCGGCCCAACTCGTAAACAATCGTTCAAAGAAATCCCACTGCTGCTTGCAGCGCTTCCATCGAACACAACCCGGAGCTTCGTTGTTGTGCTGGATTCTTTCTGCACTGCATGATGAGGAAGATAAAAACTTAATTTTTTCTCATTAAGACTAGTATTAACCACAGACATATGACCCATGTTAACATGTTCCTCGATAAAATCCATATATAACTCATTAAACTTGTCAGCCCTCTCAAAACGCCGCTCCAAGGACTCGAAACGTTTTAAAGCTGTAACCTTCGAATCCCCTATATTATTTATTGAGTCGTTATATGGCAACCTAACTACAAATCTATCATCCCTGTCCCGTGTCGTAGTATCTTTAAAGAAAGTTTCACAAAACTGCTCGTCTAGAGACAAATGACGTTGCTTATGAATTTCTTCAAGTTCCCAAAATTGTGACAGTTGTTTATTTAAACTAAAATGACATAACTTGTTCTGAGCAGAGCCCTTTGAATTTGAATAAATCGTGATCGGTCCCGACAAAACCCAACCATATTTTGTGTTTTGTAATATTGGCTTGTTTGGACCCAGACTAATTTGATCTTGCAACAATAAACTATAAAATATTTGAGCTCCTATCAAAACATCAATATGCCCAGATTTATTAAATTCGGCATCTGCCAACTTTATATGCCGAGGTAAAGACACATTATTCATATTAAATGACTTCCCTGGAATGCTTTCAGTAATTGTGGACAGAATTAAAAATGTTAATTTAACTTTAAACTCATTCTGAGCTGATTCAATAATCGTACTTGTCATCTTGGAGATCTCCGTTTGACCTTGACATATGCTATTAATAGAAATATTAATATTACCAGCGAATAATAACTACGATAAGAAGATTCACTCTCCGCGGCGGCACGTCAACGGTATGTCTCCTTCCCCGCGCGAAAACTAGCATGATACTGGCATGTGACCTTTGGACCCGGCGCACACTGGTCAAATTTCTAGGAAAGCTGGCCATAATAAGGTTTACCAGAAATAAGACATACAAGTTATTAAGTATTACACGTTTAATATATCGTGTTTTAGATAAATAATTGTTGAATTTTTTGCTCATCATCTATATTTATATATAGGGAGTATCAATTAGCACTAACGATAAAAATCATGTATAAAAATCATTTGTATGTTCATAAATCGTTTTAGAAAATGATTTTGAAAATTAAGGGCTCCTTCGTTGTAAAGAAAAGGGTTTTAAATTTTTAATTCGATGATCCAAATTTTGTTTTTGCAAAGGTTAATTCAGGAGTCACATGAGCAAAATGAATGTTAAGCGGACGACAGAAACGCGTTGATGAGGGCCTGAAATTTTGCCATACATGTATTTCAGAGTTATCATTTTCTTTCTTAAATTAATCTAATAGGAACGAAACTAGTAAAAAATATAGAAGCATCAGTGCAGCTGTTGTTCAAAAACACTTGCTTATATTCTGACTATCCCAAGGTAATATTAAAGCCATATTTACAAATTAAAACTAAATTATAAATTTTTATCTGCTGATTCAGCCAAAGTATTTATTACCTCTTTTTATAATAACATCAGTCTTGCATCAGCAATAATGATTCTGCCGAAATTTAAGCTTCAGTTTCACTTACTACAATATTATGGGATTAGGGGTGGGCGACAATAATCGATTATTCGATTCACTTTTAAGAAATTACCGATTAATCGACTTATCGATTAATATTTCAGAAAATATGGATGATCGATTATATCGATTAATCGGTTATTCACTTGTTTGCTAAAATATTAAGCGTTTAATCGATTATTCAATTTCTTGCCCACCCGGTACCGATGACTTTACAACAGATATAGCTTTTAAAATTCCAATAATTTAATAATGCGTTGAGTTAAGGGTAATTTAAATGACATTTGAAAATACCTTACGTACAATATATGAAGCAAAAAAATACCAGAGAAACGTAAATGCTCAAACAAGACAGCAGCAGGGAAAGCTGCGCACGTTACAAATTTAGCCAATAAGGGATCCTCATTTGCATTTTAAGATCCTTTACACAAATAGTACACTATGTAAAAATCGACGTCTCCTATTGGTTGATCCATCTCGTATTACTATATGTCTTCGTGATGCAATCAATTTCTGCCAAGAGCTCTCCGGAGTGTCGTGGTGTAGAGGTTTAGACAGCTGGGTCTCACCTAGACGGCCTGGGTTCGATCCCCGTTCCTTTTTTTATTTTTTTTAAGTTTATGTTTCTAAACAGTTTTTTTTCTTGATTTTGGGTACGTCTTGGATTAGTTTGGGTATGTCTTGGGTTAGTTTGGGTTAGCACCTGGTTAGTCTCCTTTCTTCGAGCCCCCGTAGCGAGCGAAGCGAGCGGAGGGCCATGCGAATTGAACAAAAGGAGAGGCCGATTTTTTATAGGGCACTATTTGTGTAAAGGATCTTATAACGCTCCTCATTTCGACGCGCCATTTTCTGATAATCTGGCTTCAGTACTTCAGTTGTTGCACAATTAGATATAACACCAACACATATCCTCAACGGAGTGTTAGCACGTTAGCTGTGTAGTATATCAGTCTTTATCTTTTTATTATGTATTTGGGCAAAACTATTTGATAAGAAGGATCACTTTCCGCGGCGGCATGTCAACAATATCGGCAGGCCATGATACAAATAAAACAATCATGTTGGCAGGCGGCCTTTGACGCGGCGGCCATAGACCAGTTCATCCTTTTGTCAGATTAATTTTCACGCCTAAATTATATAGTCGAGTCAATATTCGATATAAGATAATATCGCTAATTTTTAGTTGTATTGTATTACAAAATAGGAATGAAATATACTGTAAAAATATTGTGCGAAACCTTTAACCAATTTTAAAAACACCCAAAAGGCCAAAATTTAATTAAATATTAAAAGATGGGGAAAATCGAGCAACATTTTCTTCTTGATGTCTTTTGTCAGAATATTAGTATTCGGAAATATAGTGAAATCATTAGCACAAAATCAAAATCTTTTAAATATTAGTTATTACATACCTTGAGTATTGTTATCAATAATAACTAATTAAAAACGTTAACAGATTTTTGAAACAGCCTGTTGAATGCAAACTTTATTAAAAAATTTATTTGGTGATAATAATAAAAAAAAAACATAACGTAAGTTTGACATGGAGCTGCAAACAATTCAGAAGATATCAATTGTGTTTTTCCAAAGCCAAATAGAGTGTTAGAGTGCTATAAATAATTTCATCATAAATTTGATTAAATATACCGCAAACGAAAATATCGTTTATGGCCAGCTTTTATTTAAATTCAACCTGTGTGCGGCGAAATTCGCCGAACGTTACCAGGCAACGAAGAAATTAAACGACGATCCCTTTGTAGTGCTCTCTTGTCATTAAGTGGACCTTCTTGTCGTAGTTAATATTCGCTGATATTACTTTCTGATAATTGTAGCCTGTCAGCTAAGTCCCTAGTCATGAAGTTGCTTTGACTGCCAGAATCCAATAGGGCCCGGCACTTATGTGGCTGATTGAATCTGTTGTGAATATAAATGTTGGCCGTCGACAACAAAACCATGTTATTAGTGTAGAATGAATGCGCACAAACCTCTGTTGCAACTAACGATTGTTGTTCTTGCATTGTATTTTTTTGTTCATTTACATGATTGTAAAAGAGTATTATGGTTGAGATTGCAAATCCGACAATAGCTATGTGTATACTCATTCTTAAAATGCCCCGATTGCAAACAATTTAAACACAGCTTTCGTTTTTTAGCCTCAAAGGTTTTTTCTTCTACCGAAAGCTCCAAAAACTCTGGACATTTATAAATTTTTTATTACAAAAATAACAAGACAAAGAACCTCTTAGCCCACCAGTATGTTATTCCGTTGCGTTGTTATTAAATTGTCCCCTGGGAAACTTGTTACCTTGACCTCGGGAAACGCCAGTACCTTGAACTCCCATTCTCGCTTTGTCAAATTCTCTATTTTTGATGATATCAAGTAAATTAAGATTGTATCCCAGTGATCTGTAGGTTCGCCCAAAGACTGAAGTGCACGAGTGTGCTTTAAAGTATTATCAACAACCGACCTGAGAGCTGTCACTGACTCTTTAATTATAGGATTGATTTCAAATAACGCTTAACGTGACCTTGTATAATTAATCGCTTATTTTCAAATCTTTCTTTTAATAACGACCATGCATTAATGTAATTTACTGTGGTTACTTCCAAAGAATCCGCTGTGCCGCTTCACCTCGCAAACAAGATTTCAAGTAATGAAATTTTTGAACGTCATCTAAGGACTGAATGGAATGAACCAACGATTTAAAAGTATCATAAAAATTTGTCCACTTTTCATAACCAGCCGAAAATGTAGGCAATTCAATGCAAGATTATTGGGCGCACCCTGTATGTTTACTTGACTTGCAGCAAGAAGTGCCCTACCCTCTGCTATTATATCTTTTGCTATGCTTATATTTTTATAAAAATGGTTTCATATAGCTTCACGTGCGTCTATCTCTGCCTCGTCTAACAACTCTAAATTTGATTGAACTATATCATATTCTTGAAATTGAAACTGAATTCGTTCAAGCCTTATTTGAATTTCAGTTGGATTTGTACTATTTGACTGATCAGAAATAAAATCGCAAAATCTTGTTAAACTGGTCTCGATTTGCTTACGTCTAGCTATCAACGTCTCTTTATCATGTTTCCGCTCCGTTGTATTAAACATATTTTAATCAAAAAGCTAATATATATTAACGAATAACTTGTGAAATAATATGCTTTCTCGCAATTTAACCTAATAGAACATGTGCCAAATAGTATTTCGTTCACTATCTTTTGAAACGTTTTTAACCATTAACCCTCGTAAACTCTCAATCATCTAACATAATGCATTGTCATAAATTCAAGGTCAAATTAACAACGTATCTATCTATCGATTAACCCTCGTAAGCTCGCATATCGTGACTCGCTTGTAATTAAAAAGGAAAAAATAAAACACTTTTATCAAACTATGGTAAAGTATCGTCATAGAATGTTAAATTTCAAGTAAAACTTGCAATAAAATCTTGCCCAAACCTAAATATATCTATTTACTTGTCTTTTCAAATACTCGTACTCGTACATCGAATAATTAGTCACCATTAAATGCATAAAACACGATGCATGTATCAAAACGCTTGACGTTAATATACTCGAAATATTACTTGTATCTTATATCATATCTCATTACATTAAACAATACGCATCGTGATCCCTAGATTAAAACAAATAATTATTGTAAGCTCTACAACAAAATTGCTACCATACAACTTTGGCTCAAATTAATACATGCTAGGAAAAAAAGGACTGGAATAAAACAGGAACGACTCACTCGGCTCTCTGCTAACACTGGACTCTTCTTCGTCTAGCTTCCATCGGCGTTGAACAATCCAAATCCGTCTCGAATCGACCAAATGTTGATTCTGAATATTTTCGAAGGACCAGTTCTAAGAATACTCGATCTTTACTCGTTAGACTCTAGATTTATTTAAAGAAATACATAACTTGTGATGTAAAAAAGATTATAAACTAACAGCGACATTAACTCGACTCTTGTTTCTTGTTCGCTCGTACGGGAGACTCCTTCCACCCTCGTTCCGCGTTCTCCGGCCGTCTCTAAAGCAACCCCTAGTTGGTGAACAGTTGTAGCACAGCTTATTCAATAACCAGCTTCTCATCTCTCTCGAAATCGGAAAGTTGGAGTGTCGGGCACTGCGCATACCTGACAGTGCCCTGAGCGGATCAGTTCCACGGTCTCGTGATTTTTCAGGCAATGTAATGACACGAAGCGAAATTAATTTAAAATGAATATTCGCTTCAAAATCCACAACAAATTCGTCCGAAGTTACGGCTATCGCCCTAAAAAGACCGGAAATTTCGGATTTTTATACAATTTTGCCATTTAAAATCGTTTTGAAACGAATTTTAGACGATAAAACATCGTATTTTAAATTAAACGAACTGTAAAAGTATTATTCAGATGCCCAGACGTTTAGAAAAATATTAAGTCAAGGCCCTCTTCTAAAATTTTCATTTGACTTTCCAAAATCAAAGGATGCCGCCGCAAGATGAGTAGCTGGTTATTGAATAAGCTGTGGTTGTAGCATCGGCGCCGACATACGCGGCATATATTTGTCTTTTTCTCGCACGTTGTGATTACCCGCACTTTACGCAAGTAAATCTTTTCGGGACAAAACAGTGTCTTAAATCTAAACAGAACCGGACTTATGTAACATAGCGTATCGGGTTATTAAAGTTGTATGGTTTTTGACTTAACAGGCGATTTTTAATACGCAACCAATTTGCATAGAATAAGACCCATTATTTTTAATGAATTTATAGAATATACTAGTGTTTCACTTAATGCGGGTTAATACCCGCATGGATAATTTATTATTGAATTTTTGCTAATCAATAACAATTATTGTATTGAGAATTACATAAGTTATTAAAATAATGACATTAAATAAAGATTCAAAAGCAATTATATTTCATTAATTAAGAGGAATTGTTACTGCAATATTAGCCATATTTAATTTAATTATACAAAATATTGTGGGAAAAGGTAATAAATAAACATTATATTCCTATGAAAATACCTATTGTTCAATTAGTTGTAGAGTAAATGTAGTGCCTAATGAAACATTCTATTTGAACGCACAATGAAATCAAATGACACATATATTTGAAACAATACTAGACCGTATTAAATATCATTTTCCAAATATATATCTGTATATGAATTGAATGTCACTATATTTCAGAAATATTGAATAATAGAGGTTACCATCGAATTACATAGTGTGCTTTGTAAATGCGTGACAGCCATTTTTAATTTTTTTTAAAACGGCAATTTTTCAAAAACTTATTTCTAAACGTGTTCAATATTTATTTATTGTTTTAAAATATTTAAAGAGACTGAGACAATATTTTTGTTAAATAGCGATTAACTTACTAAACCAAAACCCTAATTTTATCGCCATAAAAACTAATCTTAAATCTGAGTCTCTTGATAACAGAATATGCATAGAGGGTTTCTTTTGACATTTTGCCTGATAATAGAAAAATAATGTCTACAGTTGTTACTCCAAGAACGTTATTCAAGATAATGTCGAAATTTCGCCGATACGCAACAAGCTATTTCTTACTTCAACAAGTTATTTGTTACCAGTCGGTGAGCTGTTTTTGTTTGTTTTGTCTAGACCAGAGACAAATGTACACCTCTTGTTTACGTTTCGTGTGAAAATGAAATGGACAAAGAATCCACAATTAAACTAAACGATGTGTTATGGAATTGTGGCCACAAAGATTTTAAGATTCGCCAGTTGAAAAATGACGCATTTATCCAGATAGCGATAACTTTATAAATGGAAGAAGGTAATGTAGAAAAAAAAATGAAAAGCTTATTTAGCGCAGTACCAGCGGGATGTAAAGAAAACTAAAGCTTCTTCAGAGGACACTTGATGAAAATTTACGGTTTGCATTTCAGAGCTTCATCTTTTTAACCTTTAAATGCATTATTTAATACTAAATTAAATGTATTAAGTAAATGTACTTTGGCAGTTATAATCTAGGAAAAATATTTTTAAAAAATGTTATCCTACTTTCTTGCTTATTATAGAGAAAAAAATAACAATGTTGCCAAAAGTCTGCTATATACATTCAATGGACTACTATTGAGTATAAAACAAGTTACTTTTTGATTAAGACACAATGCTATTCCGCACTTTCACATTTAATACCTAAATCCATTTCAACTTGGTTATTTGCATCTAATTTATCGCTCTTCAATGGCAGGCCAATGACCTAACTTCCTTTGGTGGTATGTGATGTGTCGGCCCTTTTTTACGTTTTTGTGTGATTGCATTGAAAATCCCAAGTGTGGAATGCAATGGTCGGATTCTCAATCCCAAGAAAACCCATCCAGATGACAAAAGCGTGTATGGAAGGCGGAAAACCTAGAGTGAGAATAAATAGCAGGCTTTCAGATAGTTTTAAGATACGTAGCGGATTAAAACAAGGAGTTGCCTTGTCACCTGTACCTTTTAATATCTCCCTACGAGGTCGGCAGAAATTCAAACAGAACTCCTGACTGCCCGGGGCCCGAAATTATTGTTAGCGTAATGCAGATGACATTGACATCATTGAAGACTCCACACCAACAGTTAAAGGTATCTTTAATCACATAGAAAAGTAGGACTCAAGATTAACGAAGAAAATACCAAATATATGTGCATAAACATACAGGGGCGCAGGGATAGAATAGGGCAGAATGTAACAATAGACACTTATAATTTTGAACGAGTGGAGCGTTTCAAATTTCTAGGAGCTACAATTACAGCCGATAACGGTGTCACAGAGGAAATAATAGTACAAACCGTAAATTGATCTCTGTTCACTCTAAACAACTTTTTCAAATCCAAAAGCATCTCAAGAACCTCAAAGGTGAAAGTCTATAAAAGCAATATAAGGCTAATAATCACTTATGGATGCGAGACATGGACAATGACTAAGGCTAATGAAGAAAAAAATTTTGGCCT
Source organism: Pissodes strobi (assembly GCA_016904865.1). Lineage (NCBI taxonomy): Eukaryota > Metazoa > Arthropoda > Insecta > Coleoptera > Curculionidae > Pissodes > Pissodes strobi. The sequence continues at coordinate 169,776 of MU184585.1, read as the reverse complement.
CCACCACGACCCTAACAGCAACCAGTATCGCATCAGGACAAACGCCGAGTTTAGTCAGCTGTATGGCGATGGTGATATTGTCAAAGAAATTAAGTCCCAGCGCCTAAGATGGTACGGGAATGTCCATAGACTACGAGATGACAGACTGACGAGACTGATATGGTCTCCTCCCACACCGTCAGGAAAAAGGCCACTGGAAAACCACGCCAGAGATGGAAAGACAACATCAAAGCAGATCTCACAAAAATGAATATCCCTCTGGACACGAATCTGTTGGAGAACCGTGAGACCTGGAGCCAATAGGACGTCAAGCTGAATATGTTCATGTACCTTTGTCTTTCCACTTTTAGGTAAATTTTTAACATGGCCATGTTCCTCGTATTTTTTTAAAAATCTTGCAAACGGTGGATTGCGAAATCGGCGTTCGGTCTGGATGAATTTCATTAAAAAGTTCACGTACCTCGTTGGTAGATCTGCGACGATCTCCGTAACCAACCATCATAAGTTTCAATACGGTCTTTTTCACTCAGCGACACTTTTTGTTTATAAAAAAAAAATTTTGAATACAAGGCAATGATAGTAAAAACTTACTAATGTTAGCACTTGTCAAACTGAGAATAATTTTTGTTAGTTTATTTGATTTGTCTAAGCTTACTATGACCACAACTATTATTGCGACGACATTGAGATATCGAATTTATTTTTCCACGATGGATAACAAGCTCAGGCCAAGAAACTTAATGGGACAGGCATTGAATGATACATTCTTAGGACTTTCTTAGTGTGATTGACAATTGATTAATAGTTTTGTTTTACAAATAAGAGATTTCTTTTTACTGGAAGTTAACTTAAGATAATTTTTACTATTGAACGGTCGCCAGTTTGAAACGGCGTGACAGAATCGCCCAAAAATCTAGGAACATACTCAGTGAGAAAAGACCTTTCAAATGATATATCACTTGTCATATATTGCCATTTAAAAAAAAAGTCGATGACGTGATATTTTTGACAGATGTCAATAAAAAAAACAAATGAATTTAGTCAGAATGTGGGTAACGAAAAAACTAAATTGACGTGTTCGAGCGTTTATCATCAAACCTAAAGACAGCCTAATTATTAGGGGTAGTCCATACTTCCATATGTCTATTATATTCACAAATTATATCTGGGCAATCTACGTCTATCACTTTTTTATTTTGGCTCATACCTGTTTACCTTCATTACTGGTTCTTTTCCAACGAATGAAGATATTTGCGTCACACATTTATTATCTTTCCAAACGAGGAACGATCAACTCTATCAGCATTGGAAACATACTTACGGCAAGTGCCATGGCTCTATTTAGCGCAACGTCAGTTGGTAATTTGGGATTCGATTTCCCCGTATGGTCCACAAAGGAAAAATATATGCCTTCCTTTGCAAGAAGGGTCATAAGCTTGTATAATAATTATAGTGATACAAGCGATAATTTTGATTTCGCTGAATATCCTTGCTAATTCTAAAGACTAATTTGCCTGTAACTTCAAAATCTTGGTATCTCTCATATTCATCTGACTTATCCTTCCCAGTATGCACCCCAAAGCGATGAGCGTATCCTGCACCCACGCCAAGACAAAAAGCTTAAAACCTCATTTATGGAATTTCATTGGCATATATTGTTCAAACCTAAATTTTGCTCCATAGATACAGTAGAAACACATTCATTTATAATTGGTCGAATTTTATGCAACCTCATGATCTAGTTGCTCCCGGGGGATAAAAGTATTATCGTCATTAAAATGAATAAATCGGCGAATCTCCTCGGACAGTTCACTAGCATTACAATTTTTATTTGAAGAAATTGTAAACTCTGAATCCAATATGACCGTGCACTAGGCCTTCGTGCCAAGGACATACAAAAAAAATATTTCTATGAATTGTGTTATATCCATGTGCCAAAAAAACTGGTGGTCTATCAGACTTTTGTTGAACTGCATATAAGTTTGTTTGTTTAACAATTTTATTTATTAAATTCTGGGTAAAAAATGAGAGAAAGGAGTTTTTAAAATTGTAACAGGTAAAGCTTTTTTTTCAGGTAATATTTCTATAACTAATAGATTTTCTCTGTATGTTTCTTTTCCTGCTTACTAGTGGGATATCTGACATCTCATCAGGATTTTCTAGTTCATTATCTTCTCTTTATTCTTGCAGGTCATTTGTTATTTCTTCTTGTCGCTCTTCTGTTATATCTTTTTCACCTTTCTCCTCGGAATCCGGTAAGATGTAAGGTAAATTAAGCTATCGGGTCACTGACGTCACTCTCGAAACCAATGAAGTTTTCCCAAAACTCAACAATATCTTGTTTCGTTTAAGCGTTTCCTTTGAAGTGGAAGCTCTATTTCAAGCTATTCTGCAAAGCCTGAAAAAATTGACATTTTATTCAAAGAAACATGTTTTCTGAGTGCGCATTTTGTAAAGCCTGAAATACAACTTTACACTGTATCAAAATGCATGCTGTTTCCAAATGGTACCAGAGCAATTAGTCCATAACTATAAACTATAACTATTTAATTGTATACTGTAGAATAATAATTAGGAAATCTAGTGTAGTGTAGTAGTGTTAAGAGTCCACCATTAATGCAATAAATTGCTTGCTTTTTCTAAATTGTTCACTGCAAATGCATAAATATCACAATTTTAAACATATTTTATATTAAAAGCTCGAAATATACCCTTTACAGCATTTAGTTTGAGTCCCAAGTCGGCAGGCCATATTGGCTATTGCTTTTCTCAGTTTTACGGTCTTGTACTACAGAAGACGTGCATTAGTTCATTCTCTTCATCACTTCGGTATGCCCTAAACTGACGGCAAATGCTTCGACTTCTCCACTCTCATTGTCAATTTTGTTGTGATGTCTAAGCCATATTGATGTTGTAGAAATTACAGTCTCCCGGAACGATAATCTCTAAATTTGGGTAGCTGACCTGTAAACTTAGCTTTGCAGCATGTGAATCAGAACTTCAGTATTAACGTCACAACCACAAAGAATTTTTTTTTTTATTTTTGAGCTCATATATTGTCCATTATACAAGCTATTGTTTTAAAGTTCCCGCCCTATTAGGTAAAGATTTATAACTGATATGCTTTGCAAAACTGCATGCCTAGAAAATGGGTCCACATTTCAAATTACAGAATGATTGATGCGCTTCTTTTAAACTGTAGATGATTTTGTCCTACTTTATTTATACAATATCTAGTGCATATACATTAGTTCATCACAGTTCATCGCATTTTATTTTGCATAAAATATAAGCTAGCCACCTTTGTATATAACCTTAACAAAGAATTTCTGGACGAAATAATTCGAGTCAGCGACAGCATGCGATAAACTGGAAATTTGTTTGGGCAAGTTTCTTTGTTAATATCACAAAGCTTCATAAAAGCGATTCGTTATATTGTATGCGAAAGAGTTCAGTAGCAGTTAATGACATACTTTCCAAATAATGATGAAAATAATGTTGGTCAGAGGGCTGAGGTTTAAAAGCGTAGCAGTATTTATTTGAGAATAAACTATGGAATTAAATTCAAAATTAATTAATGTATTTGAACTTTTAGGCAAGCCTTAGTTACATAACTTATTGTGTTGAATCAAATATGCAGGGAATGCTGAGAAATAGCTGCAAGGAGCATTATATCAATTCAAGTAATTAATTTGTTCTGGATTGATACTATGCAGTACTTACTCAGTGGATTTCAGCAAAACCTCGTTTATCTATTACTCGAGCTTTCTTGGCCTTATTGCTTAAGCTTATTTGAATTTTATTCTATATATTATCATATAAAAATTATATTTCAGTGTAAAGTATATAGAAAAAAAGGTGTGTGTTTGAGCGTTTGCGGACGGAATTATTTTCTTTCAAGTTTTTTCCAACTACCAGGAAATTAAATATTTTTAGTTAGTGAAAATAACAGTTGAACAAAATTTATATTTGATGAAAAGTAGAAAAACAGTTGGAACATTCTGTCAAGCAAAGCCCCATTTGGCATCTAGAACAATGCGATGTGGCTCCGCCCACCCACGTATTGCAATGAGCACACTCTTGTGTCATGCACTGGAATGTGAACCACTTTGTCAAAACTTTTTTCTGGTGAACGTATTACTCGAGTACATCCACCACCGAGTAGCGACAGAAACCGTCGGAACCTTTGAAGTTTGGGGGTCAAATTTTATTTCTCTCTCATTTGACGCGTTTGACAGATAAACAACCTATTTCACTGGTTAAATTGTGAAGAACTCGTTTACACTATCGATAATTTGAAGTGGACTTAATGAGATAAGGATATTTGCGGTTGAATTAATATGAATATCATTGAAAAACTTTATTAAAAGAAAATATTTTGTTTTCTTTATTTTATCACACACAAAAGAAACATTTTTAATTTATAGTCTAGAAAAATCAAATTTGGTGAAACAACTTAACAGAAATAGTATTGCAATATACATAATTTTTGAAGTGAATGCTTCTTTGGTTTTATGAGAGTGATTTTTCAAGGGCGCGTCACATGATTTTCTAATATTCGTCCCGCGTTATGAAAAAAATTCGTATCATGATTAAATTTATGTTATAATACGAAGAGTGTGGCAAAGGTATCGGAACCGACTCAAGTAATTAAAATAAGTTGAGAATAAGTGAAACTAACCGAAAGTTGATTGGACGACTAACCCAAACTAACCCATTCTATTAAAATTGATTATAACGAATCGGATCCGGCTCATACGTAAGATAAGTTAAGACTAAGTGAAACTAACCGATAGTTGAATAGAAGACTGACCCAAACTAACCAAACCTATTAAAATTGATTATAACGTATCGGAACCAGTTCAAATAAGTAAAATAAGTTGAGACTAAGTGAAACTAATATAATTAGTTAACCTCAAATCTCGTCAAAAACATTTCAATTTTTCAAATTTCCCTGATGTTAATAAAAAACCTTTTAAAAATTCAGAAGACTTTTACAATTCTACTACTTTATGTCAACCTAATGATAAATCTATATCTGACTTAAGTTTTGACAACTCAATTTTTATTTCAGAATTTCTCGACAACTCAACTACCAACAACATTGACACTACTAATTTTCAATTTCACCCTAGGTTTTTAAACCTCAGTAACTCTACTTTCATCGAAAAAGTGACGGATCTCTTAAATTATGGTCTCAAATACAACTTGAACATGTCACCTCGTAAGTCAGACCTAGAAGTGTTGGCGGTGGAGTGCGAGAACATTCTTTCTACTATTTCCTTACCTACTTTAAAAGAGGCACTTAGATCTCAATCTGCTGCATGCGTTAACCATTTCCATAGGTTTAGTACTCACCGTCCTCGACCGAGCAATGATAACGATTTTAAAACTTTAAAGAACTTGAAGACAAAAATAAACACCGATAACCTAACTCTCACCAAGGCGGACAAGGGCAACTGCTTGGTGATCTTGGACAGTCCACAATACGTCAATAAAGTGGAAACCTTTTTATCTTCAGAGGTCTTTTCTATTATCAATTACAATCCAACGGATAAATTTATTATTAAACTTAAGAACACTCTTAAATCAACGAAAGACACCACAGATTTTTTAACACTAACAAATTCAAATTTATTCCCATTAATCCTTCAACTCCTCTACTTTATGGTCTGCCCAAGATCCACAAACAGAATATACCTGTTCGCCCTGTAGTATCTTACTGTAGCTCTCCTTGTGACAAATTGAGTTCTTGGCTTAATCAGACTTTAATCTCTCTCACCAAATTCAAAAGTACCTTTTCAATTAAAAACTCTTCACAATTGGCACAAGAATTAACTCATTTAGTAATACCACCTTCAAGTTTTTTGGTCTCTTTTGATGTCTCAAACCTTTTCCCGAGCATCCCTCCTGACGAATGCGTTTTGCTAGTCAAAGATTTATTATCTGGTAGTACTGATTTAGAGAATGTTCATATCAACAATTTATGTTCTCTGGTTGACCTAGTTTTACAACAAAATTTCTTTCAGTTCAACAATAAATTTTATAGACAAAACAATGGTGTAGCAATGGGCTCTAGTCTCTCACCTCTTTTAGCTGAAATTTTCATGTCTAGCCTTGAAAATAAAATTATAAACAACCTTTTCAAACACATTTTCTTCATCAGGAGATACGTGGACGATATTTTATGTATTTTTCAAGGTGATTTAGACAACTTAAACAATTTTATTTCTTTTTTGAATTCTCTACATCCTTCTATAAACTTTACTTGTGAGACTGAAGTGGATCTCTCTCTACCCTTTCTTGACCTTAACCTCCCTCGTGTCAACAATTCAATTAAGTTCTCAATTTATCGTAAACCAACTTCTACTGATAGCACTAGACCCTATTTTTCTAATCACCCTCATAACCATAAGTTTGCGGCATTCCATTCTTCCTTTTCGAGACTTTTCTCTATCCCTTTGGACAAGGCTGAGTTTGACAAGGAACTACATACCATTAGACATATCGCAATTAACAATTTTTTCCCTCTTAAACTTATTAACAAAATTTATTTCAAACACTTGAACAAGTCTTTAAATACGAATTTGAGTTTTAAAGAACAGAACAATTCCAAATATTTCTCTTTACCTTTTTGGGGCCCTATTTCATATAAATTAAAAAATATTTTTTCTGCTCATAATTTTAACATCAGTTTCAAAACTAAACATTCTTTAAGATCCTACGTAGTTAATTCAAAAGATCGTATTCCCCCAGGACATAAATCAGGAGTTTATCAAGTCAATTGCTCGACCGAGGACTGTGGTGCTTTTTACATCGGCCAAACTGGCAGAAAATTTACCACCCGAATTAATGAACATTGCAAGGAAATTGAGAGGGCCAGGAACCTTAATCGTTGCCCATCTAGCATAAAATCCAATTTTTCAAGACGCATCTATGTTAACAACCACAATTTTGATCCCACCTTAGATACTAAATTTTTACATTTCTGTCATAAAGGTAACAAATTGGATCTTTTAGAAATTCTTGAAATTAGAAAAGCTACAAACTCAAACTACCCTAGATGCGTAAATGACCAACTTCAACATTCTTCAACTCACTTTTTCAACTCTTTAAACCTTTCTTGAACACGGATCGTGGTTCCTGATTCTCTCAACATACCTGCCCTCTTTAAAGCATTGTCCTACTTTACTATTAATAACTAATGTTCCTTTTGTGTTCCCGGATCGGAAGACCATTCTCCATAAATTGGCGAATGCCTTCTTGGTCTGTGAACTTTTGGTTTCTGTATTTTTGCCACAGTAACGCCATCTCTGCTTGATCATGTATACTTCAAGGTTTGCTGTTTTGCCCTCCGTGAAAGAAACCTGTGTATGGGCCCTAGAGCTCGGGCCCTAATTCCCACCCATGATTCCAACACACCAACCATTGGTTGACTCGGGGAAGAGAAGAGGAAGGTTGCTTTGAACTTCATTTGTCATTCTTGCCTTTTTTGACATTCTGTCATCTGTCAACCTAACCTTAAATTTTCACTCGTGGCCATCAACGTGACAAGTCTGGTTTCATTGACAAAAAAATTCTTCTAAATCGATAAAATGTACTCCAAAAGGAAGAAAAATAAATAATTAATGCCCTATGTGGAACAATATCTATTTAGTTTAAGTTTGGGTCTTAACTGTAACATGTATTTTAGGTAAGACAATGGTATGACAAATTTCTATCTAATCTCTCTTTTTCAGCGAATTTTCTTCTCTTCTTCCTCCTACATTTAATTCTAGATGATAATATGATACTTTCCTCCTAAGGGTTGAATTTTTCCCCTTCTTACTGTGGTCTTTGGACCCGAGCTCTGGTGAGTAGGTTTTCATTTGTGGCCGTTGGTTTGAATTTTACTTTTATGTTGTATTGTATTATTGGAACTTGAACACTTGAATAAGGGTAGATTCTTTTAGCTCTCCTGATGATGAACATTTATATGTTCGAAACATGTCGAGCTACCTGAGCTAAATTGCTCAATAAATTAAGTGGAGGAAGACTACAAGACTTTTATTTCACTTCTAATTAAAGTTAGTTTCGATTATTTTTGCTACGCGCGCTTGTCTCTTCACTCTAGTTAATTGGGGTTAGTTTTGCTTATTCTGGGTTAGTTTTGGTTAGTCTGGATTAATCTTGACAAGTTTGGGTTGGTTTTAGTTAGGGTTGGTTAGTTTTGATCAGGTTGGATTAGCTGTAATTGATTTAGGTTAGTTTTGAGTAGTGAAGAGACTAGCGCGCTTGGCTCTTTACTCTGGTTAATTTAGGATTCGTTTTGCTTAGTCTTGGTTAGTTTGAGTTAATCTTGATTAGTCTGAGTTGATTTTGGTTAGTTTGGGTGAGTGTTGGTTTCTATTGATTAGTTTGGAAGAGCTGTGGTTGGTTCGGATTAGTTTTGGTTAGTTGGGAATAGTGAAGGGTCTTTTTACTCTGGTTAATTGGGGTTAGAGAGGTAGAGAGGCTCTCTTAGCCAAGATTTTTTTTTCAAATACATTTTCGCTTTTCTAAACTTTTAATATTTTTTTTTTTGAAAATGACAATGATGTATTTGCGGCGAAAAATTTTGATTGTTTTGAGAGAGATACTCTAATACCAAAAAATAAATTTATTCTTTTTCTAACGGATTTCCGCTACACGAAACTAACCCATGATCGCAACAAATACATCAACCGCCTGACTATAAATGAAACGTTCTTTGCTCCGTCATATGACAGATAAACAATCTATTTCGCGCAGACGCCATGAAAATTGAAACCAGTAATGTCGCTACTCGGTGGTGGATATACTCGGGTATTACTTTTAATTTGCTTGGTGACACCTTGGCGCTCTGTCTCCCTCTCAGCGGCATATTTGGGTTAGCAGGCATTAGCACCAATCAGTCTAGTTGCTACCGCAAATCAAAATTCGTTCAAACTTAACTCTTGCACGATTTTTGAAAATGATGAAGCATTGACAGCAGCTAAAGACACAAATCGACAGAAAAAAACTGTGTCAACCACTTCTTACAATTTCTGTCTACTTTATAGATTGACACATACTGATCCGATTTATAGACAAAATGCATACGCTTGTTGTAATCCTTTACGAAATTCATGCAGAATATTTCTAGTGATGTAACGTCATTTTGCTTCCTTGCGACTGTTTCTATGTTTCATGTTAATATCATAAGGAGATGATAAAAATTGAAACCCTGATGATGCATAACTTGGTTAGCGAAACGCGCGTCGAGTGCAATAATTATGTTTCGATATTCTGAATAAAACTATGCTACAGTGCGTTTTGTCGAATGTTCCAAACCTAAGATGTAATTTATCAACAAAACGAATCAATTTTGTATCTTTTTGCTGCAAATATAATAAACTTTCACGATCATACGATAATCTGAATCGTCTCGTTTTCTGGATTTTCTAACTACAGATCGTTCCTAACCATATCTCAAGCATAAATTAAGCTTATCTGCTAATACTCGTTTTCGAAGCTTAAATTCAATGAAAAAATATTAAAGTACAATCTGTGGAATTTTCCAACTAATAGATCCGTCACCCCACGAAATCCGATGTTGGACTACGTCTTGTCCTTTACTTTTCCTGTGTATATTTAGAATTGTGATATGTATTCTGTCACATCAGCTGGAATCCAAATTTTTTATCCCCTTTTGATTGGTTTCCGGGGCATCCTTTAAACTTGACCATGGATTCATAAATCGTTCGATTTGTCCCAAATGTATAGCAATTCAGAGAAGTTGTAGATTTTTTTATGGCAGTGGCAAACACAATAAAGGGAGAGCCTATCGCACTCGACGAGCGGTGTGTGTGCGAAGATGTTGTTTGGCACGCGTCTTGAATAGCTGCATGTTCTAATTAGGGGAAAACAGATGACCTGGGAGTGAGTTCCACAGTGATGCAGTGCGCCAGACAAACGTGTCCTTGTAAAGCGCCGTTCTAGGTGTTTTCCGTTGTACGACGCAAGAGGATGCTCTTGCCGGCTGTCTTGACTGTCTGACAGGCGCCGGCGCCGCTGGTGGCGGGATGATGCGGGCCAAATCCTGAGAACATCTGCCATGAAAATATCTGTTTAACAGGGAAATCTCGGCCACATGTCTGCGGTGATCCAGACCATCCAGATCACGGATCAGCTCCGGGTCGCCGACGAGACGCACAGCTCTCTTCTGAATGGAATCCAACCGCTTTAGGGTGTGCTTTGGTGCGGCACCCCAGATATGTGCGCAATATTCTAAGCACGGTCTTATTTGCGCTTTGTACAGCAAGAGCAACTACTGCGGTGTATGTAGTCTTTTATTGCGAAATAGCGCACCAAGCTTCTGCGAGGCTGATTTTGCGATGTTAGCAGCATGGTCATGACATGACATATTGCTGTTGACCGAGACACCCAGTAGTCCGATGAAGGAATGGTCGATCCTGCCACAAGGATGTCAGGACCCGCCGTATTGGCTTTCTCAGTAAACGTGGCTGCTTGGGTTTTTGCTGCATTGACCTAGACCAAATTCCTGTCGCCCCAAGTTGAAACTTTCTCCAGATCTTGATTAATTGTTGTAATCTGCTCCTGTTTGCGTTGAGGAGTCTCAGTAGCTGGTAAAGGTTCTTCTGATCTAAATTGAGAGACCAGGGCACTTCATCTGCAAAACTGTAAACAAGATTATTGGTTTCGATCAGCAGGTCATTAATATAGATGAGGAACAGAGTTGGTGAAAGTGTTGCGCCCTCAGGCACGCCCGCATTAATTGTGAATGTGTCCGAGATGTGTCCATCAACTGCAACGTGCAGAGATCGGTTCTTAAATATACTAGCAAAAGACGCTGGCAGTCCGAAAGACGGCAGTTTGCTGAGCAATCCGTCATGCCAAACTCTGTCGAATGTCTTCGAAATATCTAATGCAATCGCTCGAGATTCTGGGTAGTTCTCAATTGCCCTACTCCATATGAATGACATAGGCCAATATATCTCCTGTCGATCTCTGTTTGCGGAAGCCGTATTGGTTATCACTAGTTATTCTGTTGGTCTCCAGGTACTTGAGTAGTACCTGTTCCATGACTTTGGAGATTATTGGAAGCAAGACAATGTGGCGATAGCTTGAGGGCGTGGTTTTTTTCTTGCCTTTTTTTGGAACAGGTTGCACTCGAGTGACTTTCCAAGAAGATGGGTAAATCCCTTTTCGGTAAGACAGAGAAAAAATTCTGGAAAAAATGGGTGTCAGTTCGTTGGCGCAGTTCATTAACATGTTGGCAGGTATTCCGTCCGGTCCTGATGCCTTTTGCGAAACTAGTTCTTTGAAGATTTTACGAATACCACGGTGATGAAACTTAACTTCTGCCATGGTAGTGTTGGTGTTGGATATGGTGGGGAAAGCCTTGCCTTAGGGCACGTTTAAGGTAGACTGCGATGAAAACATTTCGGCGAGCATGTTTGATTTTTCTTTAGCTGTAGCCGTCGTGATGTCGCGTTCGTCTATCAAAGGCGGGAGAGACGAAGAGAGAAATAAAATATTTAATAAATAAAACACATCAATTTTGTTAAGTTTTTCATATCCTTTTGCTCCTTTCTTAGATTGAATGAAATTATTATTTATGTTTATATGTAGGTTTTTCAATAACCAACTAAACCTTTCACGAGATATGGACGTTTAAATAAACGGATCCCTCATTTCAAATTTCGAGGACCAATAGTCATAGTAACTGGATTTTCCGGTCAATCTCATTATGAGATTAACCCTCAGGAAGTATCTGTTTTCATCACTGAAATATAGCGATCTGCAGATCGCTGACTAGGTCTGATACAGCTTCTTGTCGATAATTTCCTGTGGAACAACATAAAAACACATCCATTGGCATTTCAGAGGATTCCGGTATACTTGGGCCATATAATTCACTGAAACCCTTAGGCTTAGTATATTGGGATATTTTCGACAATTTTGTTTTCTGCTGTCGAACTGGATGAAATGCTAATGGCATGTCATCGTCGTCATAGTCAGAATCTAATTGGCTGTTGTGTGGCTGAAGATCATTGGGCACTCGAAAAATTTACCTCCAACCCATTATCATCTAACTCATCTTCTGAAGGCGCTTCAGACGTGATGAACGGTTATCCGATGGAATATATCGTAGGAGGGCGTAGGCATGTTCAGAATATAGTTTAGACACATCAAAACAAGTTTTAATTATTAATAAAAAATATTGTACCTAGTAGCATTTTCGGCTTAGTGGTCCCAAAACGAACCACAAACATATCCGTGATAACATAAAACACAAAATATCTATTATTAGGCAAAAACTAAATGTATCGTATACTAACAAAAATATGTATCAAACTTCCCTGCTCTATCTACTTTTTTCACTTTATCCCGATCCAATTAGAGCATGTCTAACGGCAAAGCCACTTCACGAGGAATGGCGATAATTGAATTTTAATACTTTCCAAAACAAATTTGCTCGTTAATCTGAAGCGCGGCAAAGTGGAAGCATCGTGTCTCTATGCAATGAGCGTCTGTGGCCCCAGCTAGCGCATATTAGACCGATAACTAGCTCGCCCTGTATAAAAGGCATTATCATTTCGAAATCAATTAATCAATTAATCTTTTATTTCGTGCACAAAATCAATACATACATATAGGTATTAATTTATCCCACTAGTCAAACAATATAAGTTATATGTTAAACAATGTTATAAAAAAATAAAGATAAAACGAAATGTACACGGTAAATATTACAGATTTACAGATGCAGATAAAGATAATATAGAGCATACGAACGTATTCTACAAAAAAAGGAAGCTCCTAGCATACAACATACAAAACTAAACTAGGTCACATTTCTTGGTAGCGGATATTCAAGGTATTCACAGACGGAATAAAAAGGATTCTCCAGTAAGTATCCTTGCAAGGTATTTTTTAAATTTCCTTTACCTGAGAATGCCCTCTATTGTAGCATTTTATTCCCATGTAGGTCGGAGAGTTTTGTCCTAGCTTAAGCCTTGAGAAAGGGTGGTAAATGTTTCGAGACTCGCGGAGAGAATATGTATGAATATCTGAGTTTTTCAAAAATGTATTCTCATTGTCCTTATAATGTAGTAAATCAAGTTAAAAACATATAAACAAGGAAGAAGGATATTTGCTCCCTTAAGGATTTGTCGGCAGCTTTGGCGTGGATGGGCGTAATTCATGCATCTGAGAATAATAAATATTTTGACTGAGTGTGTTGAAGAGCCCCAGAATATGAGGCCATATTGAACGACGGATTGCGCTAGTCCATAATAAAGCAATCTTAAAACGTCTGACGAGACAGTGTCTAATGAATCGCATAAGGTAGCACACACCACTAAGTTTGGAGCAGACCAAGTCTATATGTGCTTCTCAGGTGAGTTTCCAGTACAGAGTAACTCCCAGAAAGTTCACGTACTCTGTGGCTAGACTCAGTTACCTGTTTTTTTAAAATAAATCTCATATGATATGTTTTTAATGTATTGTATTAAGAACTAGACCATTATTCTCACACCACCCTCTGAATTACTGTGAGGCACCATTACTTTTCCTGACAAGGTTCCGAAGAGATGCTGAACTTAGAAGGAAATTTGTATCATTTGCGTATAGAATGCGTTTGTCAGCAGTTATGCAGAAATCGGTCAAATCATTCATGAAAACAATAAAGACCGTGGAGGAGAGCATCCTTGTGGAACTCCAAGTTTAGTTTTAAGGGTGTCAGATTTTATACTTTCAATAAGGACAGTTTGGGTACGACCAGATAAGTATGAAGCTGCCCAGTCATGAGCATTTCCTCTTACTCCAAATCCATACAGCTTCTGCAGAACAAGCTGGTGGTCAATTGAGTCAAAAGCCCGACTTAGATCGCAAAAAAGGTCTAGAGTGTTTCTTTTTTCATTTAGAGATTGATATATAAATTTTACACAGTCCAAAATGGCTACGTTGGTAGATTTTTTTATTTGTGAGCCCATTTTGCGTCTCGGACTGCATCTGCAGAAAATTTCATCAAAATTAATAAAAAAAATTCGACAGTTATCGTGTATCAAAGCAAAATTTTGAAGAATCGCACATGTAACGTAATTATTCAGAAACGAAAACTCGTATCTTCAAAAACAAATGGTTGTCGGCTTGCCTAAAAGCCTGCCAAATCGTTGGGAGAAAAGGCATTACATGACGGCTTAGTTTCATTCACTATCCAGAAAGAACTGTGCTGAACACGCTTTAGGAAGTTTTCACTTCAAAAGAACAAAGTGACATTTTCTAGAAGGCAGAAGAGGCCCAATCAATTTTGACAACGCCATCCAAATGTCTACTTTCAACATTTACAACTGAGTAATAAAAAATTCTTTTTAAAAATCATAATTTCAATATTTTTCGATTTGCATGTTAGTTTGAAATATTTTGCACGGTAGAATGGTGTCAAGTAAAATTATACCATATTAATCAATCAGTATAAAAATATACATTTTTTTTACGAAGTGTGAATGTAAGACATTAGTAAACAAAAATAAACTAAATCTCTAACTAACATTATTCCTCTTTAATAAAAGTGACATACACAATTTAAAATTATAAAATAGTAAGAATAATTCTATGAAAATATGAAAACATCAAAGAGACAAAGCATACGCAGATTGCAGAAATAGAACAGTTTAAAAATTTTAGAAACATATTGAAAAATAGTAAAATATTAAAAGGTAAACATATTATAACGTCAAATAGAAAATAGCTCTTTATGATAATATGAAATTGTTTTTAATTCAAGGATTCACACTCATTTCCCTTGTATCAGGAGGATTATAGTACAATATGACATGTGGAAATACAAAACTGATTTTATTTTAAATGTACTTTCAACAATTTTATAATCTTAAAATAAACAATTAAAATTTACAAGATTCAATTGTTAGATAAAAAAATAATTATGGTTTTGGTAAAACATAAAAATATTTAAATCTATTTTTATGACAGGTAAATAAATTTGTCGCTATAAATTATGCAATGACTTCAAGGACATTTCAGTCATTTAAAGTAACATAAAAATATGCATAATTTTTCTAACTACCTACTAGACTACATATTAAAATGATATATAAAATAAAGTCATTTGATCGGAAAATAATCTTAGTTGTATTTATATTTATAAGTAATAATTAAAAGTAATATTGTTTTAAAAAAAATATGAGGAAATTACTGCTTACTTTTTTAATAAATGCGTTAGGAAGATCGATTAACTTTTTATGAATTGATATGAAACAACTTAATTTTATTTAAAAAAATCAAATTGGAACAATTTGTTCGTAGTAGATGAATATTTTAAATAAATACGAGCATAAAAAGAGCAAGTAATTTATTTTAAGGTTGAATAAATAGTAGAGTGCAATGTGCATTAGTAGTTTGGCATAATCAGCAGCAAGGCTGAATATAATATCCTTTCATTTTAGAAAAATTAGGTAAATATATTCATGTCACTAAAGTAAAAAAAGTCTACTTTATTGACTCCAAGTTTCCAATTATTTTAAAGACAGCAATTTAAGCAAATGCGATTCTAAACAATATCAGAAAACTCATTAACAAAAAAATATATTCCACAAGGTTGTGTCTTAGCTTCTATTTAACATTGAATAGACATTGAATATAGTTCAAAGCAGAATTAAGATCAATGGAGTTATGATCAAAAACATTAGATACGCTGACGATACCATTATAATAGAAAATGATGAACAAGAACTACAAAACATACTGGATCGTGTAGTTCACTATATTGAAATGTTCGGTTTATATCCTTATGTCTCCAAAACCAAATTACTGATTTTCTGAAATGCACACCTACGTGTTAGAAGCAAACAATTAAACAAGTCACATCAACAAAATATTTACGAGCTCACATAAGTAGTTAATGTGATTCAAAAAAGGAAATACTCTCAATGATTGCACAGGCGAGGAAAACCTTCATGGGTATGAAGTCATTTTTGACAAAATCAGATCTCACTCAGGAGCTTAGAATTTGGATGATTGGGTGTTACGTTCTCCTCGTCTGCTTTATGGACGTCAGATTTGGACGCTAGGTCCACAAACAGAAAAAAACTAAGCCTTCTAAATGCAGATAAATAGATGGATGCCGCGAATTTCATGGTTACAGAGGATTACTAACGACGAATTACTTCAAAACATGCACAAACAAAAAGAGTTACTGAGCACCATCAAAGAAAAAATACACCATCTGGGCCATCTGCTGAGAGGTGAAAGATACAAGTTGCTTCGACTCATAATAGAGGAAGACGCCAGAACTGATGGATAAAAAATTTGAGAAGATAATTTGACCGCTTGTCTACGGAAATTTTTCGGGCTGCAGTTTCCAAGAATACAATTACCATTGGAATCGCCATCCTTCGGAAGAAGAGGGCGTGATAAGAAAACGAATTTCTTACATAGAAGGCAAAGCTTTTCATTTCTGTTTGACTTTTTTTTTAATTTAATTTATCGAAAAGCTTTGCGGAATTCACATCAGCAACTGTGCAATTTTGGGAAGATTAAGATCAGAATCTTGAAAACAAGTGTATTAAGGCCTAAAATATAGTTAATCTCACACATAGTGGCTTTGTGGACCCTTCTGAAATGAATACTCAGGCCAATTTGTTTTTGAAACCTAAAAAAAGAATATTTTTTAATTTTTTTCTTGGCGGTCTCATATTTGTACATATTGCGGAAGTTACTGATGGCCATAACGATATCGGCTTAGTCACGCCGCGCCAGAACAAATATTCCGACGAACCTTAATTAGATCTGAATATTCATGACTCACAGCTCGGGATTTATAAATGTATTAATCCTTCAAACTGTTAGACGCCTTAATTTTTTATATAAATATAATTATTGAATAAGATATATTTAGTAATTAGTTAACAATGGACATCACTGCACCTATTCGTAAAGTGGAGTATGAAATTACACTACCACGGTATTTTAGCTACTATATGGTATTTCAGCCACTTTGTACCCCTTGCTTATGAGCGTTGTGATTTTGGCAAAGTAACTCTGCATGCATATACATACGAGGTGATATTGGTTAAGAGTATTTAAATAGATGTAGAGTAAATTCGAATTCCTTAGCCTCAAAATCCAGTCCCATTAACGTTATATAAAAAGCTAATAGCACAAAACCTTTTACATCAATAATTGATGACCCTCCCACCAATCACCTCCTCAAAATCTACCTGCAGATGTCCTTAGGACCCCTTGTCAAATTCCGAATTTTGACAAGAACACAAACCTGGTCATAAAGACTTAAAAATAGAATATAATTTACAAATCTCACATCAACATCCTTGAAAGAAGTGTTAGAAAGTGAACACACAAATTAACTGAAGAAACAAAGAAAATTAGGAACGAGGACGTTCGTACGTAAAGAACAGTTAAAAGTGTCAGACGACAAAAGAGGTTTCTAGTTCAGCGAGGTAAGAAATATATTGATACAAAACTTTCAACAGTAATATACCGATAACAAGATGTCTTATGAAAAGAAGTCCCGTCAATTGGACGAAGAAAATTGGATGCCAGACAATTGCTCGCTGGGACGCGTGTGATAATAATTGGACGAGCATGATAATTGGACGCTTACATACCCGTCAAAAATTTCCTCAGGGAACTGTAGACTGATCCATATTCAATGATTTATATTCATTGGACAATGTTAAATCTGACGAGGAGGGTACTTGAATACATTAAACCCCATGCGTGTAAGGCTTGAATTTTTCTGCCATGTGAACATAATTCTTTTCGTATCTCGAGTCGTTGAGCAGAGAGAAATTAATGTTAATTATGTAAAAGATACAGAAGAGTCATAATCTGATGTCAAAGTCAAATTCTTATAGGAATGAGGATAAATTTACCTAATACCGCCTGTACCTCTGTTCTAATTTAATATTATCCAATGAGATTTAATAAGCACTGTACTTACTGAGTAATTTATTTCCCAAAACTAGCCGTAGTAGTTGAGGTAGTTCCACAGCTATAAAACGAAAATCAGTTTCTGGAAGCCAGGTTTATATGAACTTTTTGAAGTGAAAACATCTTTAGCGCTATTGGGTGTGATTTGAGACTCGATGAAACGGAAACAGAAAAACGGAAGAATAGACGCCAATTTCAAAACTTCTTTAGCGCCGTTTAGCTGGCTGAGAACGGGAGTGATTTGAGACTCGATGAAACCGACGAACAGCGACACTAAAAAAAAAATATAGATCAATAGGATGCAGCCTGCGAGAGAATGAGATAGGAAGCAGTATACGTGTATTCACGGATCCTACATGGTCTATCAATAGAATAAAAATGCGGTGTTGTGTTTGGTGTTTTGAAGGTCAGGGGGTGCTACAATTTTTACCGCGCTTTTTCAGTTTAAAGCAAGTGGGTGATATGATTGTAAAAAAATATATGGTCGGAATTAAGAATCTCATGTGGATAGATTCAAGTTTAGCTTAAGTCAAACAGTAATTCAAGCCGAATGTATCACAATTACCCATGCCTTTACTGTCCAGTGAATTGCTTTTAACACGTCTATTAGTGCAGTAGTCAGATCTTCTGCTTGTCATTCTCACGGCCCGGGTTCGATTCCGGTCGGTGGCAAGACATGCTTTCTTAATTTTATATAGCTTTTAATATCGCTCTACTGAAGTTTTCACTTCTGTCGTGCGGTTTTAAGCACACACCTTTTTTCCGTTCATATCAGAAATACGTGCCTAAATTTTTGCGGCGTATTTCAAAACACCCTATAAATTTATAAATAAGATAGTTTAATTTAGATTAAGTTAGTTAGGGTTAGTCTGGCAGGAACGTCAAACTGGTGAGAGCAGTTTGATTACGGGGAGTG